>JAODAL010008348.1:0-118306 GCA_025379985.1 Phyllomedusa bahiana | reverse complement strand
GTCCCCCTTTTTATTAAAGGGGATACCCCCCCGGGGCATGACCGGCTGATCTGTATTGATAACCCCAGAGCCCCTGCATTACGGAGGAAAAAAAACCCCCCGGCACTGACTGCGAGTGATCTTTTGATAACCCGCACTCCTGCATTTAGGGGATACCCCCCCGGCATGACTGCAGAGTGATCTTTTTCGATAAGAAGCACTCCGAGTTACTGAGCCCCGGTGATAATGACCCCCGGCCTTGGGGAGGCTTTTGAGGCTTAAAAACAAAAACTTAGGGGGCAGAGCAGTAAAACCCATTGCCCCGGGGGACCCGGGACCCCTGGTCAGTGTGGCCTAAAGAAAAAAAATTCTTTTTCCCCGGGCAGACAATATAAAAAGAGCAATATATTTGGAAAAATTTTCATTTTTTTCCCTTACAGTTGAAAGTGAATCATTGTAGTGAGAACCCCCTTTAAGGGTTTAAACTTACGCTCAAGATTCGTGATGTTGGAGCATTTCTATGTACAATGACCAGGCCTAATATTTTTGACTCATTTGTTTTCTATGGGATTTGCTTCTTCCAAGCACATTGGAAAGTGTTAGTAATAAGAACCAAATCAAGGGAAACGAGGAAAGGGGGGCAGGGATGGTGGGGCGTGCAGGGAAAGTTAGGAGGGCAGGGAAAGTGTAGGAGAGTGAGGGGAAATTTTCAGGAGGGGTGCGGGGAAAGTTCAGGGGGTGAGGGAAAAATGTCGGAGATGCAGGGAAAGGTAAGGGCGTGCAGGGAAAAATGGGAGCGTGCGGGAAAGTTTCAGGGGCGTGCAGGGGGGTGTCGGAGGTGAGGGAAATGTCAGGAGCGTGCGGGGAAAATGTAGGAGCTGCGGGAAAGTTCAGGAGGTGCGGGAAAAGGGCGGACATGAGGGAAGGTAGGGGTGAGGGAAGTGTAGGAGGGCAGGGGAAAAAGTCAGGAGCGTGCAGGGAAAGTGTCAGGAGCTGCAGGGAAATTGTCAGGGAGCGTGAAAGGGAAAGAGTCAGGAGGTGCAGGGAAAGTGTCAGGAGGTGCAGGAAAGTGTGGAGCGTGCAGGAGTGTCAGGAGTGTGGAGTGCGGGAGCTGCAGGAAGTGTCAGGAGCTGAAAGGGAAAGTGTCAGGAGCGTGCAGGAGGTGCAGGGAAAGTGTCAGGAGCGTGCAGGAGATGCAGGGAAAGTGTCAGGAGGTGCAGGGAAAGTGTCAGGAGGTGCAGGGAAAGTGTCAGGAGCGTGCAGGGAAAGTGTCAGGAGGTGCAGGGGTGCAGGGAAAGTGCGGGAGGTGCGGGAAAGTTGTCAGGAGTGGAAAAGTGAGGAGCTTCAGGGAAAGTGTCAGGAGGGTGAAAGGAAAGTGTCAGGAGGTGCAGGAAGTGTCAACGTGCAGTGAAAGTGTCGGGAGGTGCAGGGAAAGTGTAGGAGCGTGCAGGGAAAGTGTCAGACGTGCAGGAAAGTTCAGGAGCTTGCAGGTAAAGTGTCAGGAGGTGCAGGGAAAGTGTCAGGAGCGTGCAGGAAAGTGTCAGGAGCGGGAGGTTGCAGGGAAGTGTCAGGAGCATGCAGGGAAAGTGTCAGGAGCTGCAGGGAAAGTGTCAGGAGCGTGCAGGGAAAGTGTCAGGAGCGTGCAGGAAAATGTTAGGAGGTGCAGGGAAAGTGTCAGGAGCATGCAGGGAAAGTGTCAGGAGGTGCAGAGAAAGTGTCAGGGGTGAAAGGGAAAGTGTCAGGAGCGGGCATGGAAAGTGTCGGGAAAGCGTGCAGGGAAGTGTCAGAGCGTGCAGGAGGTAGAAGAAAAAGTGTCAGGAGATGCAGGAAAAGTGTCAGGAAGCGTGCAGGGAAAGTGTCAGGAGCGTGCGGGAAAGTGTCAGGAGGTGCAGGGAAAGTGTCAGGAGCTGCAGGGGATGCAGGGAAAGTGTCAGGAGGAGCAGGGAAAGTGTCAGGAGCGTGCAGGGAAAGGTAGGGGTCAGGAGGTGCGGGAAAGTGTCAGGGAGTGGGGCAGGAGATGCAGGGAAAGTGACAGGAGCGTGCAGAGAAAGTGTCAGGAGTGTACAGGAGGTGCAGGGAAAGTGTCAGGAGCGTGCAGGGAAAGTGTCAGGAGCGTGCAGGGAAAGTGTCAGGAGCGTGCAGGAGATGCAGGGAAAGTGTCAGGAGCGTGCAGAGAAAGTGTCAGGAGTGTACAGGAGGTGCAGGGAAAGTGTCAGGAGCGTGCAGGGAAAGTGTCAGGAGCGTGCAGGGAAATTTGTCAGGAGCGTGCAGGGAAAGGTCAGGAGCGTGCAGGGAAGTGGGGGAGTGTTGCAGGAAAGTTCAGGAGCAGGGAAAGTGTCAGGAGCGTGCAGGGAAAGTGTCAGGAGCGTGCAGGGAAAGTGTCAGGAGCTTCCAGGAGGTGCAGGGAAAGTGTCAAGAGCAGGGAAAGTGTCAGGAGCGTGCAGGGAAAGTGTCAGGAGCGTGCGGGAAAAAAGGTGTCAGGAGGTGCAGGGAAAGTGTCAGGAGGTGCAGGGAAAGTGTCAGGCGCATGCAGGGAAAGTGTCAGGAGGTGCAGGGAAAGTGTCAGGAGGTGCAGGAGATGCAGGGAAAGTGTCAGGAGCATGCAGGGAAAGTGTCAGGAGCGTGCGGGGAAAGGGTGCGGGAAAAGTGCGGGAGGTGCGGGGGAAAGTGTCAGGAGCGTGGGAGGTGAGGGAAAGTGTCAGGAGCATGAAAGGAAAGTGTCAGGAGGAAAGTGGTCAGAGCTGCAGGGAAAGTGTCAGGAGCGTGCAGGGAAAGTGTCAGGAGCGTGCAGGGAAAGTGTCAGGAGCGTGCAGGGAAAGTGTCAGGAGGTGCAGGAGGTGCGGGGGAAAAAGTGTCAGGACTCCCAGGAGATAAAGTGTCAGGAGCGTGCAGGAAAGTGTCAGGAGGTGGGGCAGGGAAAGTGTCAGGGCGTGCAGGGAAAGTGTCAGGACGTGCGGGGGGAAAGGGGTAAATGAGGGTGCGGGAAAGTGTCAGGAGTGTACGGAGGGCGGGGAAAAGTGTCAGGAGGTGCAGTGAAAGTGTCAGGAGCGTGCAGGGAAAGTGTCAGGAGCTTGCAGGGAAAGTGTCAGAAGCGTGCAGGGAAAGTGTCGGGAGCGTGCAAGGGAAAAGTGTCAGGAGCGGCAGGGAAGTGTCAGGAGCGTGCGGGGAAAAGTGTGGGAGTGCAGGGAAAGTTAGGAGCGTGCGGGAGGAAAGTGTCAGGAGGTGCGGGGAAAAGTGTCAGACGTGAGGGAAAGTGTCAGGAGCATGCAGGAGGTGCAGGGAAAGGTAAAGGAGGTGCGGGGAAAAGGGTCAGGAGCGTGCGGGGAAGGTGCAGGGGGAAAAGTGTCGGGAGCGTGCAGGGAAGTGTCAGGAGGTGCAGGGAAAGTGTAAGGAGCGTGCCGGATGGGAAAAGTGCCCAGGAGGTGCAAGGGAAAGTGTCAGGAGGTCAGGGTGGCAGGGAAAGTGTCAGGAGCGTGCAGGAAAGTGTCAGGAAGCGTGCAGTGGAAAGTGTCGGGAGCGTGCAGGGAAAGTGTCAGGAGCTGCAGGAAAGTGTTAGTGAAGATGTAGGATTAAGGGAGGGGAATTCGGGCTGCAGGAAATGTCGGAGCGTGCAGGAAAGTGCAGGCATGCAGGAAAGTGTCAGGAGGCGGGGGAAGGGAAATGTCAGGAGCGCGGGAAAGTGTCAGAGCGTGCAGGGAAATTTCCCCGAGAGCGTGCAGGAAAGTGCTGACGTGCAGGGAAAGTGTCAGGAGCGTGGGGGAAAAAGTGTAGGAGCGTGCGGGAAAAGGGTTGCGGGGAAAGTGTAGGGGGTGGGGGAAAGGGTTTGGACGTGCGGGGGAAAAGTGTAGGAGGTGCGGGGAAAATTTAAAGACGTGGGGGAAAGTGTCAGGACGTGAGAATGGGGGGAAGTGTCGGGAGATCAGAGAAAGTGCAGGATTACAGGTGGTCAGGGAAGTGTCGGGAGGTGCGGGGGAAAAGTTCAGGACGTGCAGGGAAAGTGAAGGAGGGCAGGGAAAGTGTGGAGCGTGCCGGATCAGGAAAGTGCAGGAGAGAGGGAAAGTGCAGGAGTGTACATGGTGCAGGGAAAGTGTCGGAGCGTGCAGGGAAAGTGTCAAGGTGCGTAAAGTGTCAGAAGCGTGCGGGAAAGGTCGGAGCGGCGGAAGTTATTATTTTTATTATTATTTATTTTAAAGCCCCAAATTTATTCCCGGGCGCTGTACATTCAGGGGTTACAACATTACATAATCAAACGAGTACAGGGGTAAGGGAAAAGAAATTTGGAAAAAAACGACAAGGGGAGAGGACCCTACCCGCAGGGCTTACAATCTACAAGGAGGGGAAAGAGACAGGGGTAGGGGCGACATGTATGGGGGGGAAGTAGTGAAAAGGTTAGTAAAGGGTTATAGGAAACCTAAAGAAATGGGTTTTCGGTTGCTTTTGAAGTTTGGGGGGAAGGGGGGAGGTCTATGTTTTGGGCAGGGTCCAAGTATGGGAAGCAGAGAGAAGTCTTGGGAAAGGTTGTGTGATGACGATAAGGGGAGAGCAAGGAGAAGGTCATGTGAGGAGCGGAGAGTCGTGGGGGGAGATATTTGGAAATTAGGGACAGAGGATGTTATGGTGGGGAGAGGTCATGGAGAGATGTATGGGAGGGGAGAGTTAATGGAGAGCCTTGTTCGGTCAGGTTAGTTGCTTGATGATTCCGCTGGGCAATGGGAGCCAGTGAAGGGATTGGTCAGAGGGGGAGAGGCAGGAGGAGTATCGAGGAGAGAGGTGGTAAGACGAGCAGGAGGGAGCGTTGAGGATGGAATTTGGAGGGGAGCGAGGGTGCTAGCTGGGAGGCCACAGAGGAAGGGAGGTTGAGTAGTATAGGCTGGGATGACAAGGGCTTGGACCAGCATTTTTGTGGTGTTCATAGTTGAGGAATGAGCGGTGCGTGAGATGTTTTTCAGGTGGAGGCGGCAGCAGGAGGGTGAGGGCTTGGATGTGTGGTTTGAAAGATAAAGCAGAGTCTAGGATTACCCCATAGACGGCGGAATTGTGGGACGGTGAAAATGTAAGGCTGGGCAGACATACAGGGCGGTACAGCCAGTATTCCTGTATGGGGCCCGTGAGAATAAGGGGCCGCTTCATGCAGGGGCCCGCTTATTTCACACATCGCACAAGTAGAGGCTCCGGCGAGACGAGCGCCGCTGCTCTACATAGGGCCCGCTGGCGGCCGGCGGTGTCGGCGGTGATGGGAGGGGGATCGTGCTCCTGCACTGCTGTGCTAAGCCTCAGCCATATTAATAAAGTGATTGTGTCCGGGCAGGGCAGTGGAAGGAAGGGGGCCCGCGCTCCGGCTCAGCTGCCGCTACAGAGAGATCTCTACTACTCATCACGATCCCTGCCCGCGCTGTAGCCGGGGCTACCTCCTCTGTTGTGTGCCAAGGGATGCGAGATAACTTGGAAAATCCATGATGGCCCCGACCTTGGGGGGGAGCTCTCTCGGATTCAGAAAAGTGTTCAGCCTACATGGGAACACAGTGGCAGCGGCATTGCTGCTGCTGAGACACTGCGGAGGCGGGCTCGCGGGCTATGATTAGTGTATGCAGCAGATCACTGGCTGCCTGTGGAGAGAGAGGGGGCCACTGAGAAGGAGGGAGGGCGGCCGGTCCATGGGCAGAGGGGGCCACAGGTGTGCAGGCGGAAGCAGGGCTGCTTTTTTTACATCAGTATGTAAGTAAGTGGTCTTTGTTTGCACTGTGTATGGAATGTGTATATGTGAGGATATTTATATAACTGTGCATGGATGTTTATACCAGTGTTTATGGAATTGTTTGTGTGTGTATACTATTGTGTGCTTGGATTGTGTGTATATAGTGTGCATGGATGTGTTATTTATTTCTATGTGTGCATGATTGTGTGGGTATATACTTGTGTGTATATACATGTGTGGAATGGTGTGTGTATATACTATGTGTGCATGGATGGATTTATATATTATGTGTGCATGATTGTGTGTATATAGTATGTGTGACATTGATTGTGTGTATTTACTATGTGTGCATGGATGTTTGTAATAACTATGTGTGTATATACTATGGTGATTTGAATTGTGTTGTGTGTAATATAATATTCATGCTAGGATCGTGTGTATATACTATGTGTGCATGGTATGTGTATATACTATGTGTGCATGAAATGTGTGTATTTACTGTGTGTAGCATGATTGTGTGTATATACTGTGTTGTGCATGAATGTGTGTTAGTATCTATGTGTGCATGGTGGTGTGTATATACATTGTGTGACATGGATGTGTATATAATGTTACGGATTTGTGTAATATACGTAATCTTGGAGGTGGGGTATATGACTCGTGCATGGATCTGTGTATATACTGTATATTATAAAAAAAAAATAGCGTGTACTGTCTATATACTTGTTAGTGTATATATTGAATGTATGTTGTATTACTGAATGTAATAAGTATATATGTATGTAAATTACTGATTGTAGAATAATGTTTAAGCTTGTGTATATTTCTGTTTTGTGTGTGTGCAGCCTGTATACACCTGTGTGTATACAAGTGTGTGTAGCATCGCATCGTGTGTTTATATTGTCTGTATGTAGTGTGTGGTGATAACATAGCCTAAATTATAAAAATTGTCAAACTGAAAATTCCTAAACAGAGGTATAGTTAGATATGAGATATAGATTAGAGATATGACTTGAGCAATTACTAGAAAGTACGATAGATAGGAGATAGAGAGGAGATAGATAGATAAGGATATCCGATTCGAATGGATAGATAGATAGTTAGGATAGATAGATCAGATAGGATAGATAGGAGATAGTAGATATGTATATGATTAGGAGATGTAGATAGATAGATAGATAGATAGTAGTAGATAGATAGATGGAGATAGGATAGATAGATAGGAGTGATAGATAGATAGATTAGATGGAAGATAGATAGTAATAGCGAGATAGATAGATTTGAGATTAGATTAGGAGATAGATAGACTAGATAGATAGATACGATAGATAGGACGTTAAGAATATGGAGATAGATTGATAGGAGATAGATATGATAGATAGATAGAATATGATAGTAGATACTGGATAGATCAGGAAGAAATAAGATCAGATAGAGAGATCAAGAGTATGACTAGATATATGATAGATAGAGAGATAGAGAGAGATAGATAGATAGATAGATCAGATAGATAGGAGATAGATAGATATGAGGATCAGATAGGAGTAGATAGATAGGAGATAGTAGATAGATAGAATAGAATAGATAGGAGATAGATTGATAGGAGATAGATAGGAGATAGATAGATAGGTGATAGATAGATAGATAGATATGAGATAGATAGATAGATAGATAGATAGATAGATAGATATATAGATAGATTAGGAGAGTATAGATAGATTGATAGAATGATAGAATAGATAGATAGATAGATAGATAGATAGATAGATAGGAGATAGATAGATGGAATAGGTAGATAGATAGATACTGAGATGATTAGGAGATAGATAGATCTAGATAGATAGATAGATAGATGATAGATAGAATAGGATGATAGAAGATAGATAGAGAGATAGATAGATTAGATAGATAGATAGGAGGATTAGATAGGATAGGAGATGATGGAGAAGATAGATAGGAGGATAGATAGATAGATTAGGATAGATAGAATAGATAGTAGGAGATAGTTTGGAGATAGATAGATAGCTAGGAGTTAGATAGATAGGTTGAGAGACTAGATAGATAGGACGATAGATAGGATAGATAGATAGATTAATAGATAGATATGCGATAGAATAGAATATGAGATAGAAGATAGATAGATAGGAGGTAGATTGGAGATTAGATTGATACGGAGATCAGATATGATAGGAGATAGATTGGGATAGGTGATAGATAAGATATTGAGATAGATAGGAGATAAGATAGATAGATAGATTAGATATGAGATAGATAGATATGGAAGAATAGATAGATCGATAGATAGATACGACTAGGAGATAGATAGATGGATAGATAGATAGATAGATAACTGAGATAGATATAGGAGCTAGTCCTAGATTAGATTTGATAGTTAGATAGTGTAGGATAGATAGATAGATAGAATAGTTAGATAGATAGATAGATAGATAGATAGATAGATATGGAGATAGATAGGAGATATATAGAAGATATGATATAGATTAAGATATGGGCTAGATAGATAATAGATAGATAGGAGATTATAGATAAAAATAGATAGGATAGGAGATAGATAGAGAGATTAGATAGATAGATAGATAGATAGAGATAGTTAAGATAGTAGATAGGAGACTAGATTAGATAGGTGAATTAGATAGGAAGATAGCTTGATTAGATAAGATATGGGATAGATAGATTGATAGATAGATAGATAGATAGATAGCTATATTGAGATAGGATAGGAGATAGATAGATAGATAGATAGATAGATAGTTATGAGATGATAGATAGGGAATAGATAGATAGATAGATAGATAGTAGATAGATAGATAGATTAGATAGGAGATATCGATAGATAGATAGATAGATAGTAATAGATAGATAGATAGATATAGATAGATAGGAGATAGATATGATGTGGAAGATAGACTAGAGATAGATATGAGTAGATAGTAGTAGAGTAGTAGATTTTATGATGAGAATAAGGAGTAGATAGATATGATAGAAGATATGAGATATATATATGTGTGCATGATAGGTCGATAGATATGATGATAGATAGAGACTGTGATAGATAGTATGGGATAGATAGATAGATGATAGATTATTGATAGATAGATAGACTAGTGATAGATGATAGACTTGATAGGAGGATATAGATAGTGATAGATATAGACTAGGGAGATAGGATAGAGCGCATAGATAGATAGATAGATAAGTATAGAATAGATTGATAGATAGATAGATAGATAGGAGATAGTGATGATAGGTGATAGATAGGAGATAGAATAGATAGACTAGATAGATAGATATGGGATAGATAGATACGATTGATAGTTAGATAGGAGATAGATAGAGACGGATAGATAGATAGATTGATTAGATAGATAGATAGATAAGATTAGGAGATGATTGATAGTGATAGGGTAGGAGATAGATAGATTGATAGATAGATAGATAGATAGATAGATAAGGAGATAAGATTGATTGTGAGATACGATAGATAGATAGATAGATAGCATAGTTATGAATTAATTTGATAAGAGAGAGATTTTTTGAAGATAAATGTAGGAGATTGTATAGATGACATCGAATATGACATAGTAGGATAGAAATTGATAGATAAAATAAGATGTGAGATGATGTCTGCTGCTGTTTGAATGGCTGTCTCTGCGAGCTCGTGGGGCTAGGTTGGCGAGGTGCTCCTTCTTCTTCATGCGCTGGTACCTGTCCAAGCGCGCAGTTGGGTGACATCGGGACACTATTGGTGTCTCTCGAGGAGGACGTCTTTGTTCCGTGGGGTACCTATTAGTCGGATAGATGTCCGGAGGCCATAAGCATGTACCAGGAGCATGTGTTATGGGAAAACCACTTTTTGGCTTACATTATACTTTAGTTCTAGGTAAGGGTGTGGGGGGTGGGGTGGTGGCACATAATTTTAGTTTTTATGATTTATTTTGCCTGTCCAGTTTGCTTCCTGCAGATTTTATTCCAACTTTTTAGTCACAGGAAACATTCTGTGGATGTTTGGTTACTACACTGATGGCCTAACTGTAGCAGCAGGAAAGTGTAATAGGTCTCTAGATTGACAATATCTGCAGTGCACGAGTGGATATGGTATATTGTTCAGTGATAATTTTTATAAGTATAAGATGAAAATTTTTTTATCACAAGGTAATCTAGAAAAAAAGCCACCACCACCACTCTAGCGATTTTTTTTGTGGAGTCAGCAAGGGGGCACAGACAATTTGGCTGTATGGGGCCCTGAAATTCCTGATGGCAGCCCTGTGTAGAGCCATTGACAGTGATAGAGAGATCAGGGGCAGGGGTAGAGTTGGATGGTGGAAAGATGATGAGTTCTGTTTTCTCCAGATTTAGTTTAGGGGACGGTGAGGTGAAGAAGAGGAAAAAATGGGGACAGACAGTCAGGGTTCGGGAGAGTGAGAGGTGACATATGGGCCGGACGATGTAGAGTTGGGTATCATCAGCTACAGGGTGGTAATGAAAGCCATGTGAGGCTATGAGCTGACGAGGCAAAAGGGTGTAGATAGAGAGAGTAGTGGGCCCTGGACTGAACATTGGGGGGGACAACCACAGAGAGTGGCCGGGGGAGGAGGTGGAGTAAGTATGAGAGACGCTGAAAGTCCGATCAGAGAGGTATGAGGAGATCCAGGTGAAAGGCCAAGTCCGTGATGCCGTGGGAGGAGAGGATTTGTAGCAAGGAGGGATTGGTCGGTAGTGTCAAGGCAGAGGACAGGTCTAAGAGGAGGAGCACAGAGTAATGGAGAAGGCAGAGGACCGGTATAAGAGGAGGAAGCACAGAGTAATGGAGAAGGCAGAGACAGGTCTAGGTGGAGGAGAACAGAGTAATGGAGAAGGTAGTGGTCAGGTCTAGGAGGAGGAGCACAGAGTAGTGGAGAAGGCACAGGACAGGTCTAGGAGGAGGAGCACAGAGTAATGGAGATGGCAGGGACGGTCTAGGAGGGAGGAGCACAGAGTAATGGTGAAGGCAGAGGGACATGTTCTAGGAGGAGGAGCACAGAGTAGTGGAGAAGGACGAGGACAGGTATAGGATGGAGGAGCACAGAGTATGGAGATGGCGGAGGACGGTCTAGGAGGAGGAGGCACAGAGTAATGGAGAAGGCAGGAGGGAAGGTTAGGAGGAGAGCACAGAGTAATGGGAA
The DNA here is from genome assembly GCA_025379985.1 of Phyllomedusa bahiana. Lineage (NCBI taxonomy): Eukaryota > Metazoa > Chordata > Amphibia > Anura > Hylidae > Phyllomedusa > Phyllomedusa bahiana. The sequence continues at coordinate 107,449 of JAODAL010008348.1, read as the reverse complement.
GGCAGAGGGACAGGTCAGGTGGAGGATGCACAGAGTAAGGAGAAGGCAGAGGACAGGTATAAAAGGAGGAAGCACCAGAGTAATGGAGAAGGAAGAGACAGGTCTAGGGAGGAGGCGCACAGAGTAGTGGGAGAGGCAGAGGGAAAGGTCTAGGAGGAGGGCACTGTGTTAATGGAGAAGGCAGAGGGACAGGTCTAGGGAGGAGGAGCACAGGAGTAATGGAGGAGGCGGTGGGACAGGTCTAAGAGGAGCTTCAAACGAAGTAATGGAGAAGGAAGAGGACAGGTCTAGGAGGAGGAGCACAGAGTAATGGAGAAGGACAGGTCTAGGAGAAGGAGCACAGAGTAATGGAGAAGGCAGAGGACAGGTCTAGGGGGAGGAGCACAGAGTAATGGAGAAGGCAGAGGACAGGTCTAGGGGGAGGAGCACAGAGTAATGGAGAAGGCAGAGGACAGGTCTAGGGGGAGGAGCACCAGGAGTAGTGGATGAAGGCAGAGGACAGTTCACTAAGAGGGAGGAGCACAGTAGTAGTGGAGAAGGCAGAGGAAGGGTCTAGGAGGAGCACAGAGTAATGGAGAAGGCAGGCGGACAGGGTCTAAGAGGAGGGGGAACACAGTGTAATGGAGAAGGCAGAGGACAGGTCTAAGAGGAGGCAGCCAACAGAGTAGTGTGAGAAGGCACGAGGACCGGTCAAAGAGGGGAGCACAGTAGTAATGGAGATGGCTGAGGGACGGTCCAAGAGGAGGGAGCACAGGTAATGGGGAAGGCAGAGGACAGGTCTAAGAGCAGGAAGCACAGTGTAATGGAGAAGGCAGAGGGGACCGGTCCAAGAAGGAGGAGCACAGATAATGGAGAAAGGCTGAGTACGGACAAGAGGAGGAGCACCAGAGTAATGGAAGAAGGCAGAAGGACAGGTCTAGGAGAAGGAGCACAGAGTAATGGAGAAGTTTTAGGACAGGTCTAGGAGGAGGAGCACGAGTAATGTGAGAAGGCAGAGGACAGGTCTAAGGGAGGAGCACAGAGTAATGGAGAAGGCCACGAGGACAGGTCCAAGAGGAGGAGCACAGGTAATGGATAAGGCAGAGGATGGGTCTAGGGGATGGAGGAGCAGGAGTAAATGGAGAAGGCAGAGGACAGGTCCAGGAAGAGCACAGAGTAATAGAGAAGGCAGAGGACAGGTCTAAGAGGAGCACCGAGTAATGGAGAAGGCAGAGGACAGGTCTAAGAGGAGGAGAACAGAGTAATGGAGAGGCAGAGGACCAGGCTCTAGGAGGAGGTGACAGAGTAATGGAGAAGCAGAGGACAGGGTCGAAGGGAGGAGCCGACCAGAGTAATGGAGAAGGCAGAGGACGGGGTCTGAGAGGAGGGAGCACAGAGTAATGGAGAAGGCAGAGGACAGGTCTAGGAGGAGGAGAACTGCATTAGTGGCAGAAGGCAGTGGACAGGTTAGGAGGAGGAGCACAGAGTAGTGGAGAAGGCAGAGGAAGGGTCTAGGAGGAGGGAGCCACAGGTAATGGAGGGAAGGATGAGGGAAGGTCTAGGAGGAGGAGCACAGAGTATTGGAGAAGGCAGAGGGACAGGTCTAGGAGGAGGAGCACAGAGTAATGGAGAAGGCAGAGGACAGGTCCAAGAGGAGGAGCACAGTGTATGATGGAAGGTGGAGGATCAGGTGTGGAGGAGGAGCACAGAGTTATGGAGAAGGAGAGGGACAGGTCTAGGAGGGGAGCACAGATTAATGGAGAAGGCCAGAGGACTGGTCTAGGAGGTAGAAGCACAGAGTAAATGGAGACGGCAGAGGGGACAGGTCTAGGAGGAGGAGCACAGAGTAATGGAGAAGGCAGAGGACAGGTCTAGGAGGAGGAGCACAGAGTAATGGAGGAAGGCAGACGACAGTTTAAGAGGGAGGAAGCACAGAGAAATGAGAAGGCAGAGGAAGGTTTAAGAGGTGGAGCACAGGTAGTTAGTGGCGTGAGGCTTGGCAGTTGCTAGGGTACGTTGGTGACATTTGGTTAGGGCGGTTTCGGTAGAGGTGGTGGGGTCGGAAACCAGATTGTAGTGGGTCAAGAAGAGGTTGGTGAGAGGTGGGAGGACAGATGAAGGATAGACGTGCTGCTCGAGGAGTTTGGAAGCAAAAGGGAAGCATTGAGATGGGCTGGATAGTTGGACAGAGAAGAGGGGTCAAAGAGTTGTTTTTTTTAGGGATTGGAGTGAATGTAGCATGTCTTTTAAAGGCAGAAGGGAAGATGCCAAGAAGTTTCGATAGGCGTTGAAGAGATGGGTGAGGGCTGGAATGATAGGAAGCTCTGAGGTCTGGGGATGAGGTGGGATGGCAGTTGGGTCAAGACTACAGGTAGTGAGGTTGGATTCTGGAAAGTAAGGAGGAGAGGCTTGTCATGAGTGACCGTGGGGAAGCAAGTTAGGGGGAACGAGCAGTTGCGAGGGTAAGGGAGGGTGGTGGGGACTGCGGGCTGAAGCTTTCTCTGATGATTTGTCTTCTGGAGGAATGAATGGCAAAGTCATCTGCTGAAAGGAGGGATGGGGGAGGGGGTGTAGGTGGACGGAGAAGAGAGTTGAAGGTTTTGAATAATTCGGGGGTTTTGTGGGACAGGGAGGATATGAGAGGGGAAAAAATAGTTCTGTTTGGCTGAGGCGAGTGCGATTTAAATGTCTGCAGTGAGTGTTTATTAAGGCAAGTCATCAATGGAGTGAGTTTTCTTCCAGCGGCGTTCAGCAGCTCTGGAAGCTCGCCTCAGTTGTTTAGTGGAGTCTGTGTGCCAGGGTTGTCTGTTGATTTTGCGGGTTCTGTTGTGTGTGAGAGGAGCGACTGAGTCAAGGGCGGTGATGATTGTATGGTTGTAGAAAGTGGTGGCTGCGTCTGGGTCATTGAATGAGGAGATAGTGGAAAGAGGTGCAAGAGAGTCAGTGTGAGGGTTGAGGTTTTGTAAGATTCCTGCGGGGTCGTAACTGGATATGAGACAGGAGGAGCAAAGGGGGGGAGGAATAGTGGTGAAGGTAAGCAGGTTGTGGTCAGATATGGGTGTGGAGAGTTAGAGATGTCAGATAGGGGGCAGAGGTGGGTGAAGATGAGGTCCAGTGGTGCAGAGAAAGTGTCAGGAGCGTGCAGGGAAAGTGTCAGGAGGTGCAGGGAAAGTGTCAGGAGCGTGCAGGGAAAGTGTCAGGAGCGTGCAGGGAAAGTGTCAGGAGCGTGCAGGGAAAGTGTCAGGAGCGTGCAGGGAAAGTGTCAGGAGCGTGCAGGGAAAGTGTCAGGAGCGTGCAGGAGGTGCAGGGAAAGTGTCAGGAGCATGCAGGGAAAGTGTCAGGAGCGTGCAGGGAAAGTGTCAGGAGCGTGCAGGGAAAGTGTCAGGAGCGTGCAGGGAAAGTGTCAGGAGCGTGCAGGGAAAGTGTCAGGAGCGTGCAGGGAAAGTGTCAGGAGCGTGCAGGGAAAGTGTCAGGAGCGTGCAGGGAAAGTGTCAGGAGCGTGCAGGGAAAGTGTCAGGAGCGTGCAGGGAAAGTGTCAGGAGCGTGCAGGGAAAGTGTCAGGAGCTTGCAGGGAAAGTGTCAGGAGCGTGCAGGGAAAGTGTCAGGAGCGTGCAGGGAAAGTGTCGAGCTGCACGGAAATGTCGGGGCGTGCCCCGGAAAGTGTCAGGAGCGTCCCAGGAAAGTGTGGGAGCATGCAGGGAAAGTGTCAGGAGGTGCAGGGAAAGTGTCAGGTGCGTGCAGGGAAAGTGTCAGGAGCGTGCAGGGAAAGTGTCAGGAGCGTGCAGGGAAAGTGTCAGGAGCGTGCAGGGAAAGTGTCAGGAGCGTGCAGGAGGTGCAGGGAAAGTGTCAGGAGCGTGCAGGGAAAGTGTCAGGAGCGTGCAGGAGGTGCAGGGAAAGTGTCAGGAGCGTGCAGGGAAAGTGTCAGGAGCGTGCAGGGAAAGTGTCAGGAGTGTGCAGGGAAAGTGTCAGGAGCGTGCAGAGAAAGTGTCAGGAGCGTGCAGGGAAAGTGTCAGGAGCGTGCAGGGAAAGTGTCAGGAGCATGCAGGGAAAGTGTCAGGAGCGTGCAGGAGCGTGCAGGGAAAGTGTCAGGAGCGTGCAGGGAAAGTGTCAGGAGCGTGCAGGAGGTGCAGGGAAAGTGTCAGGAGCGTGCAGGGAAAGTGTCAGGAGCGTGCAGGGAAAGTGTCAGGAGCGTGCAGTGAAAGTGTCAGAAGCGTGCAGGGAAAGTGTCAGGAGCGTGCAGGGAAAGTGTCAGGAGCGTGCAGGGAAAGTGTCAGGAGCGTGCAGGGAAAGTGTCAGGAGCGTGCAGGGAAAGTGTCAGGAGCGTGCAGGGAAAGTGTCAGGAGCATGCAGGGAAAGTGTCAGGAGCTTGCAGGGAAAGTGTCAGGAGGTGCAGGGAAAGTGTCAGGAGCGTGCAGGGAAAGTGTCAGAAGCGTGCAGGGAAAGTGTCAGGAGCGTGCAGGGAAAGTGTCAGGAGCATGCAGGGAAAGGGTCAGGAGGGTGCAGGGAAAGTGTCTGGAGCGGCGGGGAAATGCGAGCAGCAGGGAAAGTGTCAAAAGAAAGCAGGGAAAGTGCGGAGGGGCAGGGAGTGCAGGAAAAGTGTCAGACATGCAGGGAAAGTGAAAGACGTGCGGGAAAGTGTCGGGACGTGCGGGAGGTGCAGGAAAGGTCAAAATGCAGGGAAAAGTGTCAGGAGCGTGCAGGAGGTGCAGGGAAAGTGTCAGGACATCAAAAGTGTCAAGAGGTGCCCCGGGGAAAGCAAAAAAAGGTCGGCGGCAGGAGTGAAAAACCTACTGGGCCCCCAGGGAGTAGGGCAAACCCCCGGGGGCCTTACATGCAGACAGGATTGTTTTTTTAACTGCATTACACCTCAAAGGCCAAAAAAGTACAGTTTTAAAACAGAATATAGGGTGGGCCCCAATATAAACCCACCAGGGGGCCCAAAACAAGACAGATGGCTCGGGGGTTGTACAGTGCATAATGGGGGTTCATTGGGTTAGTACAGTTTAAGATGGGGGCGAAGGGCTAGTAAAGTGCAGCAGAGGGCCAGGGGGTTTTAGTAAATGCGCAGGTTTTGCTCATTTGTTAGCACAGTGCAATGGGGTGGCTCAGTGCTTAGCAAAGGTCCAGGGGTTAAACAGTCACACAGGGGCTCAGTGGTTATACAGTCAGCTTTATGGCTCAGGGGTTATCACAGTCCACATGGTTGGCTCTGGTTATCACAGTGAAACAGGTGGCCAGTACTTAACATGAGCGGGTGGTCAGAGGTTACAAGTGCAGCATGGGGGCCCTCAGTGGTTATCACAGTGCAGCAAGGGGCTCTGGTAATCACAGTGCAGAGATTTTTCTCAGTGCTTATACAGTCCGCAGGGGGCCCAAGGGGTTACACAGTGCATGCAGCGGGGTGGCTCAGTGGTTATCCAGTGCAGCAGGGTGCTCAGTGCTTGTATAGTGCGCAGGGTGCTCTTTGTTATCACAGTGCACATGGTACTCATGGTTAACAGTGCAGCATGGTGGCTCGTGGTTACACGTGCAGCAGGGGGGCTCGTGGAAAATACAGTCAGCAGGGTGGCTCGGTTACCAGTGTCTCGGGGTTTTCACAGTGTACATGGTGTTTCAGGGGTTACACAGGCCGGGGTGGTCAGGGGTTTTAACACAGTGTCTCGTGGTTTTACAGGTACATGGGGTCGGGGTTTATCAAGTGCAGCAGGGTGGCCAGTGCTTATGCAGTGCAGCAGGGTGGCTCAGTGGTTATCACAGTGCGCGGGGTGGCTCAGGGGTTTTATCACATTGCGCGGGTTTTATCATGGTTACACAGTTCTCGGGGGTTTTTACAGTGACATGGTGGCTCATGGTTACACGGCAGCATGGTGGCTCAGTGGTTAGCACAGTCAGCAGGGGGGGCTCAGGCTTAGCACAGTGCACAGGGTGGCTCGGGGTTATCACAGTGAGCATGGTGGCTCAGGGGGTTAGCACAGTGCCGCACGGTGGCTCAGGGGTTACACAGGCAGCACGGAGTCATGGTTTTACAGTGCAGCGGTGACCAGGGGGTTATCACATCAGCGGGGGTGACTCATGGTTATCACAGTGCAGAGATGGCTCAGTGGTTATCACGGCGCAGCAGGGTGGCTCAGTGGTTATCACATGTTCAGTGGTTATTACAGTGTAGCAGGTGGCTCAGGGGTTAAACGTGCAGCAGGTGCTCAGGCTTAACAGGCGCGGGGTTGGGCTCATTGTTTAGTACAGTGCAGCAGGGGGCTCAGTGGTTTCCAGTGCAGCAGGGGGCTCAGTGCTTTTACAGTGTAGCGGGGTGGCCAGGGGTTCCCAAAGTGCGCAGGGGGGTCGGGGTTATCAAAATGAAACCGGGGGGCCCAGTGGTTAGCACAGTTCCGGGTTATCACAGGCAGCAGGGGGTCATGCTTAGTACATGCAGCGGGGTGGCTCGGGGTTATCACAGGCATGGGGGTGGCTCATGTTAGTACAGTGCAGCAGGGGGGCCCTCAGTGGTTACCAAAGGCAGCGGGGCTCAGTGGTTATCACAGTGCAGCAGGGGGGCCAGTGGTTACACAGTGTCTCAGGGTTTCACAGTGCACGGGGGGCTCATCTTATTTAATGAGCAGGGTCTAGGGTTATCACAGTGCACAGGGTGGCTCAGTGTTAGTACATGCAGCAGGGGGCTCAGTGGTTAGCACAGTGCCAGGGGCTCAGGGGTATTACAGTGCGGGGGGTGGCCAGGGGTTATTACAGTGCAGCAGGGTGGCTCAGGGGTTTTAGCACAGTTCCAGGGGTTTATTACAGTGCAGCGGGTGGCTCAGTGGTTACACAGTGCAGCAGGGTGGTCAGTTTAGTACATTGCGGGGCAGGTGGTCATGGTTAGCACAGTGCAGAAAGGGGCTCAGTGGTTAGTACAGTGCACAGGGTGGCTCAGTGGTTATTACAGTGCAGCGGGGGGCTCGTGGTTTTTTACAGGCAGGGGGTTGGCTCAGTGGTTAGCACAGTTTTTGTGGTTATTACAGTCAGCATGGTGATTTGATCTTGATGGTATTTTTTGGAGGAAAGGGGCCTCTCTGGAAAGTAAAAATGGGACGTTTTAAATGGAAGTAATTCCCGGTGTTTTCGTTGCTTTAAGTCATTTGTCGGGGGCCGGGTTTGGGCCTTTGTAACCCCCCCGGGTGGCAGGGGTCTTGCCCCCCGCCCTGACATTCCCCACCCCAAAATAGAGTAGAACAGGGTAAAATTTGGGGGTCAAAAAGGCAAAATTTTTTTCCTTTTAAAACCTTTTCCCAAAACCTTTGGTGTTGATAATCTCCTTTTTTTTTGGGGGCTTTGGGAAGGGTTTTCCCTGACTTTGTTTTTGGTGATCGGCCCCGAGCTTGGGCCCTTGGGTTTTGCCCCCGAGCTCACCTTGTTGGGGGCCCCGAGCTCAGTCCTTGTTGGGCCCCGACTTACCCCCTTTTTTGGGGCCTCGACTTATTCCTTGTTCGGCCTCAGCTTAGTTTTTTTTGGGGCCCCGGGGACTCAGTACTTGTTGGGGGCCCGGACATGGGGCCCCTTTTTTGGGGCCTCGGGGGCTTAGTCCCTTGTTCCCCTCGAGCTTATTCCTTTTTTTGGGCCCTTTCGATTTTTACCCTTTGTTCGGGCCCGGAGCTCTTTCCATTTTTTTTTTTTTTTTTTTTGGGATTTTTTTTTTTTTTTTTTTTTTTTTTTTTTTTTTTTTTTAGTTTTTTTTTTTTTTTTTTTTTTTTTTTTTGTTTTTTTTTAAATTCGTTTTTTTTTTTTTGGGTTTTTTTTTTTTTTTTTTTTTTTTTTTCTTTTTCCCCGGGGTTTAGCCCCTTGTTGGGCCCCGGGAGCTTAGCCCCCTTGTTCGGCCCTGAGCTCAGTCCTTGTTTTCGGCCCCCCTCGAGCTTAGCCCCTTTTGTTGTTGGGCCGGGGTTTCCCCGGGCCTTTAGTCCTGTTGGGGCCTCGAGCTTAGTCCTTTTGGGCCCCGACTTAGTCCGTTTTTTCCCCGGGTTTTTGTTCCCCCCCCGATCTCAGTCCTTGGGGGGTTTTTTCCCCGGAGCCACCTTTTTGGGCCCCCTCGGCTTTTTTCCTTGTTCCCTCGAGCCAGCCCCTTGTTTGGCCCGGAGCTTAGTCCTTTTTTTTGGCCCGGGGAGCTTAGCCCTTGTTCGGCCCCGACTTGCCCCTTGTTGGGACCCCGATTTTAAGCCCCTTTTTGGGGCCCCGAGCCAGTCCTTTTCCCCCCCCGAGCTCATTCCCTTTTGGGCCCCGGCCCCATTTCCCTTGTTTGGGACCCGAGCTTAGTCCCTTTGTTGGGGCCCCGGGGGCCCCCATCTTTGTTTTTTTCCTCGAGCTCATCCTTTTGGGCCCCCCCGGAGCTCAGTCCTTTTTTGGGCCCGGGAGCTTAGCCCCCTTTTTTCGGCCCGGAGTTTAGTCCTTGTTGGGCCCGGAGCTTAGTCCTTTTTTCCCGGCCCCCGACTTAGTCCCTTTTTTCGGCCCTCGAGCTCAGCCCCTTTGTTGGGGCCCTGGGTCTCACCCCTTGTTTGGGCCCGGAGTTTAGCCCTTTTTTGGGCCCCGGGACCTTTAGCCCCCTTGTTGGGCCCCGACAAAATTCCCTTGTTCAAACCCCGAGCTTATTTTTTGTTGGGGGCCCCGACCAGCCCCTTTCGGCCCCGACCCCCAGTCCTTGTTCGGCCCACCCCCAGCCTTTTTGGGGCCTCGATTTTAGTCCCTTTTCGGGCCCCCGAGTCAGCCCCTTTCCCGGGCCCCCAAGCTCAGTCCTGTTCGGCCCGGAGCTCAGTCCTTGTTCGGCCCGGAGTTAGCCTTGTTTTTTTCCCGGACTTGGGCCCCTTTTTTCGGCCCCCGGAGCTTAGTCCTTTTTCGCCCGAGCTTAGCCCTTTTTCCCGGCCCCGAGCTTATTCCCCTTGTTGGGCCCCGGAGCTCAGTCCTTTTTTGGGCCCCCGAGCTCAGCCCTTTTTCCCCCCCGGAGTTTAAAGCCCCTTGTTGGGGCCCCGGACCAGTCCTTTTGGGCCCCGGGACCCAAAATCCCTTTTTCCCTTCCCGGAGCCAGCCCCTTTAATTGGGCCCCCGGGGAGCTTAGCCTTTTTGGGGCCCCCCGGAGCTTATCCTTTTTCCCGGGCCCCCGGAGCTCGGGGTCCTTGTTCGCCCCGGATTTTTATCCTTGTTGGGCCCCGACCCTCAGTCCTTTTTCGGCCCCACTTATTTTTTTGGTTCGGCCCGGGAAAGCTTAGCCTTTTTCGGCCCCGAGCTCATTCCCCCTTCTTTTGGGCCCGGTCTTAGTCCTTGTCCCCCCTTTAGTTTTAAATTTTTTTCGGCCCGGACTTATTCTTTTTCCCCGGGGCCCCGGGAGCTAAACCCCTTTTTTGGGCCCGGACCCAAAACCCCTTGTTCGGCCCGGAGCTCAGTCCTTTTTCGGCCCGAGCAAAATTCCCTTTTTCGGGGCCCGTGGCTTATTTCCCTTTTTCGGCCCCAGCTCAGCCCTTTGTTGGGCCCCCGGGAGCTCAGCCCCTTTTTCGGCCCGGGGGGAGCTCAGTCCCTTGTTCGCCCGGAGCTCAGTATTTTTGCTGGGAACCGGATTTTAAACCCTTTGCTGGGCCCCGGAGCCCCGGGTCCTTTTGGGGCCCGGAGCTTTTTCCCTTGTTGGGCCCGGACTCAGTCCTTTTTTCCCCCGGCCCTTTAGCCCCTTTTTTCGGCCCCGGAGCCCCGTCCTTTTTTCCGGCCCTTAGCTCAGCCCCTTTTTGGGGGCCCCGGAGCTCAATCCTTGTTGGGGCCCGGGGGGCCCCTTTAAAAGGTCCTTTTTGGGCCCGGAGCTTGGGTCCTTGTTCTGGCCCCGAGCCATCCTTTCCCCCGAGTCATTTTTCCCTTTTGGGGGGCCCAGCTCAGCCCTTTGTTGGGGTTCCCCGGACTCATTACTTGCCGGCCCGAGCTTAGCCCCTTGCTCGGCCCCGGAGCCCCATTCCTTGTTCGGCCTGGGGAAGCTTATTCCTTGTTCGGCCCCGGAGCCTTCCTTTTTTGGCCCCAGCTAAAGTCCTTGTTGGGCCCCGGGGGGTTAAGTACTTGCTCGGCCCGGAGCTATCCTTTTTGGGGCCCGGAGTTTAAACCTTGTTGGGCCCGGGGGATTTTATTTCCCGTTCCGGGGCCTGGAGCTCAGCCCCCTTTTTTCCCCCCGGAGCTTATCCTTGTTTGGCTCCGACTTAGCCCCCTTGTTGGGCCCCCTGCTTAGCCCTTTGTTTTGGCCCAGTTTTAAGTCCTTTTTTTTCGGCCCCCGGAGCTCAGTCCTTTTTGGGCCCGGACTTAAAGTCCCTTTTTTTTGGGCCCCAGCTTTAGTCCTTTTTGGGCCCCCGACTTAGCCCTTTTTTTTGGGCCCCGGAGTTTAGTCCTTTTTTTGGGCCCCGGGGCTTACCCCTTTTTTGGGCCCCGGCTTATTTCCTTGTTCGGCCCCGGAGTTTTAGCCCCCTTGTTCGGCCCGGACTCAGTCCTTTTTTTTGGCCCCGGGAAACCCTTAGTCCCTTTTTTTGGGCCCCGAGCTTAGTCCTTTTTTCGGGGCCCCGAGCTTTTATTCCTTTTCCTTTTCCCCGGAGCTTAGCCCCCTTGTTTCGGGCCCCCGAGTTTTAATTTCCTTTTTTGGGGGCCCCCGGAGCTTGGGTCCTTTTTTTTGGCCCCAAACAATTTCCTTGTTGGGGCCCGGGAGCTTAGCCCTTTTGTTCGGCCCCCGGAGCTTAGTCCTTGTTCGGCCCCGAGCTCGTCCTTGTTCGGCCCGGAGCCAGCCTTTTTCGGCCTCAGCTCAGCCCTTTTTCGGCCTGGGCTCAGTCCTTTTTTTCCCCAGTTAGTCCTTTTTTGGGCCCCGGGAAGATTTTTCCTTTTTGGCCCCGATTTAAGCCCCTTGTTGGGTCCCCGAGCTTAGTCCTTGTTGGCCCCCGGCCCTCGGGCCTTGTTCGGCCCCGAGCTCAGCCCTTTTTTCCCCCCCCGAGCTAGCCCCTTTTTTGGGCCTCGACTAAATTCCTTGTTGGGGCCACGAGCTCAGCCCCTTGTGGGGGCCCCCAGCTCAGCCCTTTTTCCTTTCCCTCGAGCTTAGTCCTTTTTTCGTCCCCCCCGACCAAAAGTCCTTGTTTTGCCCAGCTTAGTCCTTGTTTGGCCCCGATTTAGCCCTTTGTTGGGCCCCGAGCTAGTCCTTTTTTGGCCCGGACTTAGCCCTTTTTTTGGGGCCCCCGAGTTTAAATTCCTTTTTTTTCCCGGCCCCCGAGCTTATCCTTTTTTCGGGCCGGGCCCCTTACCCTTTTTTTCTTCCCGAGCTCAGCCCCTTTTTTTGGGGCCCCACCTTAGCCCCTTGTTTTTTCCCCGGCTTATCCTTTTTCCCGGCCCCCAACTTAGCCCCTTTTTGGTTTGGGGGCCCCCCGGACTTAGCCCCCTTTTCGGCCCCCCGGGGTTTTACCCTTTGTTTGGTCCCCGATCTTATCCTTTTTGGGCCCCAAAGCTCTTCCTTTGGGGCCCGGAGCTTGTCCTTTTTTTTCCTCCGAGCATAGTCCTTGTTGGGCCCCCCCGACTTAGCCCCTTTTTTTCGGCCCACTTGGGTCCTTTTTTGGGGCCCCGAGCTTAGTCCTTTTTTTGGGCCCGGACTTAGCCCTTTTTGTTGGGGGCCCCGAGCTTGGGCCCCTTTTTGGGCCCCGACTTACCCCTTGTTTGGCCCCGAGTTTAAATCCTTTTTTCGGCCCCCGAGCTCAGTCCTTTTTTTGGCCCCGTCTTAGTCCCCCGCGGGGCCCGGGGGTTTCCCAAATTTAAAACGGGAGGAACTTTGCGCAACCAATTTCAAAAATTTGGCCGGACATCACTTGGGAGGGAAAAGGGCTCTTTAAATTTTTGGTTACTACAAACAATTTGGGTGATACAGGCCGACCTAAAGGAGCCGCATTTTATACGCCCCCAATACTTAAACATCATCACGCCCACTTTAATTGGTTTTTTTTAAAAAAATTTAAAAATTTAAAAGGGAAAAATTTTTAATCAACATTCTTTTCACTGCCTGCGACCATCAAAAATTTAACCACCCCCCTTTACTGCCCTTTTAAACCCCCTTTTCCCTGCCTTTTTCCTGCCCGGGGCCATTCCCTTTTTTTCCTAAACGGGCCATACCCCCCCCTTCCCTTTACCATTTCCCTTTGACCGGGCCCATTCACCCCCCCCTGATTTTTTTCCTCCCGGGGGCCCTTTCCCCCCTTCCCCCTAACCATTTCCTTACGGGCCTTTCCCCCCCCTCCCCCATTTATCCTAACCGGCCATTCACCCCTTCCCTAACCAGTTCCTTACTGGGCCATTCACCCCCTCCCTGACCAGTTCCTGACCGGGCCATTCACCCCTTCCCTAACCAGTTCCTTACTGGGCCATTCACCCCCCCTCCCCCATCCTTACTGGGCCATTCCCCCCCTTTCCCAAACCATTTTTTTCTGGGCCAAAAAACCCCCCTCTCGGGCCCAAATTTCCCTTCCCTGGGGCCATTCACCCCCCTCCCTTTCCCTTTTTTCCTTTAAACGGGGCCATTCACCCCCTCCCTAAACCCATTTTCCTGCCCGGGGCCCAAATTCACCCACTCCCTTTACCGGGAACCTTTAAACCCGGGCCATTCCCCCCCACTCCCCTAAACCAGTTTCCTGACCGGGCCATTCACACCCTTCCTGACCATTTTCCTTCCCGGGCCAAATTCACCCCCTTTTTCCTGCCCGGGGCCTTTCCACCCCCTTTCCTGACCATTTCCTTACTGGGCCTTTCCCCACCCCCCCCCTGCCCAAAATTTTCCGACCGGCCATTACCCCCTTCCTGACCGGGGGGGCCTTTCCCACCCCCTCCCAACCAGTTCCTGCCCGGGCCATTCACCCTTTCCCGGACCGGGCCCAAATTTTACCCCCCCCCGCCCTTTTTCCCTTTGCCCCGGGGGCCAAATTCACCCCCACCCCCAACCGGGCCAAATTCACCCCCCCCCTCCCAAATTCCCCCGCGGGGAAATTTTAACCCCGTTTCCAAAACCAGATCCTGACCGGGGCCATATCCCCCTTTTCCCTAAAAAGGGGGATGTTTTTTTCAGGGCAAAAAATTTTAGGGCTGTTTTCGGGGAGGAAAATTTTTTTAGCTCCAAGCTCCCCAAGGGGAAAAAAGCCACAAAGCTAATTGTTTTCTATTTTTAAAAAAAAAAAAATTCATAACTATAAACCCCAAATTCAAAATTTCAAACCCCCTCACAAACTCGACCCCCCCTCCATTTAAATTTCCACCGGGGATCCTTTTTTTTCCCCCCCTCACCCCCCAGACCCCCCAAACCCAAATTTATTTCCACCAGGGTTCCATAATTAACCCCCTCACTGCCCTATAACACCCATCCAACGATCTCCACCAGGGTTTCATAATTAACCTCCTCACTGCCCTAGAACACCCATCCAACGATCTCCACCAGGGTTTTTTCAAAATTTAAACCCCCCCTCACTGCCCAAAAAAACCCCATCCAACGATCCCCACCGGGGTTTTCCATAATTAACCCCCTAAATATCCCCCTAGAACCCCACCCCAATAATTTCCCACCAGGGATCCAAAATTTAACCCTTTCCCAAAACCCCCTAAAAACACCCACCCCCAGTTATCTAAACTGGGGTTCCATAAAAACCCCCACCGGCCCCAGCCCAAACCAACCCCTTATTTTCCACCGGGGACCCCAATAATTAACCTCCTCATTTTCCCCCTTTAAAACACCCACCCAAAAATTTATTTTCCAAACCAGGGATCCAAAATTTAAACCCCCAAAACACTGCCCCCGGGACCCCCCAAACCCAAATTTGATTTCAACCGGACCCCAAAATTTAATCTCCTCACTGCCCTAGAACACCCATCCAATGACTTCCACCAGGGATCCATAATTAACCTCCTCACTGCCCTAGAACACCCAAACCCTTTTTGATCTTCACTAGGGATCTAAAATTTAACCCTCCCCACTCCCCCCAGACCACCCCAACCAAAGATTTAAAAACCAGGGACCCCAAAATTTAAACCCCCCAAAACTGACCTAGACCACCCAACCATTGATTTAAATAATTAACCCCCTCACAGTCTTAGACCATCAAGAATCCTCACATATGTTTTGAACTAAGTTTGGGTTATTTGCCCTATTTGTAGAAGATAATGTGTGATTAGTGTCTATGCAGAGTAAGGTGTCGACTGTCCGGGCGGGTATAGTCAGTGTGCCGTCAGCATCTACATATTATGCACATTTGGCTTTACATGACCTTGGGCGTCAGGGCTGTTACTGCTCAGGGCAGGTAGTCGGGGTTGTTTCAGTCAGTGCAGCTTTACCTCCAGGCCACCAGGGCATTAACTGTTTCTATTTTACCAAATGATTGCATCTTGCTTTGGGTTGTGATTGCAAGAATTGCACCCGGTTCTGTAATCGCCTCATGCTGGTCACTTGTACGCATGGCCGGGGGGGCTGCAGCGGCCTCCGCTTCATGCACAATGCAGAGGTCTGGCAGCCTGCAGGTCCAGAGATCGGGGCCAGATAACACATGGGACGTGCTTCGTTGGCTCCATCACTCGTATCTCTCTTCCAACCTGTGTTTGGTTTGGCTGGTGACAGGGTTCGGAATGATGAACTGAGAAGCGTCAGGGATTCGTCACTCACTTTACAGCTTGTCAGCAGCGACGGTGCTGGGATCGGATCCTGCATCTATTAACCAGCGGTGCTGGGATCGGACCCTGCGTCTATTAACCAGCGGTGCTGGGATCGGACCCTGCGTCTATTAACCAGAGGTGCTGGGATCTGACCCTGCGTCTATTAACCATCGGTGCTGGGATCGGACCCTGCGTCTATTAACCAGCGGTGCTGGATCGGACCCTGCGTCTATTAAACCAGCGGTGCTGGGATCGACCCTGCGTCTATTAACCAGCGTGCTGGGGATCTGACCCTGCGTTATATAACCAGCGGTGTTGGGATCGGACCCTGCATTTATTAACCAGCGGTGCTGGGATCGGACCTTGCGTCTATTAACCAGCGGTGATGGGATCGGACCGTGCGTCTATTAACCAGCGGTGCTGGGATCTGACAATGCGTCTATTAACCAGCGGTGCTGGTATCTGCCCTGCGTCTATTAACCAGCGGTGCTGGGATCTGACCCTGCGTCTATTAACCAGCGGTGTTGGGATCTGACCCTGTGTCTATTAACCAGCGGGGCTGGGATCGGACCCAGCGTTTATTAACCAGCGGTGATGGGATCGGACCCTGCTTTTATTAACCAGCGGTGCTGGGATCTGACCCTGCGTCTATTAACCAGCGGTGCTGGGATCGGACCCTGTGTCTATTAACCAGCGGTGCTGGGATCTGACCCTGCGTCTATTAACCAGCGGTGCTGGGATCTGACCCTGCGTCTATTAACCAGCGGTGTTGGGATCGGACCCTGCGTTTATTAACCAGCGGTGCTGGGATCTGACCTGCGTCTAATTAACCAGCGTGCGGGATCTGACACCTGCTCTATTAACCAGCGGTGCTGGGATCTGACCCTGCGTCTATTAACCTGCGGTGGTGGGATCGGACCGTGCGTATTTTAACCAGCGGTGCTGGGATCGGACCCTGTGTCTATTAACCAGCGGTGCTGGGATCGGACCCTGTGTCTATTAACCAGCGGTGCTGGGATCGGACCCTGCGTCTATTAACCAGCGGTGCTGGGATCGGACCCTGTGTCTATTAACCAGCGGTGTTGGGATCTGACCCTGCGTCTATTAACCAGCGGTGCTGGGATCTGACCCTGCGTCTATTAACCAGCGGTGCTGGGATCGGACCCTGCGTTTATTAACCAGCGGTGCTGGGATCTGACCCTGCGTCTATTAACCAGCGGTGCTGGGATCTGACCCTGCGTTATTAACCAGCGGTGCTGGGATCTGACCCTGCGTCTATTAACCAGCGGTGCTGGGATCTGACCCTGCATCTATTAACCAGCGGTGCTGTGGTTTCCGGGGCCGTGAACTAATCATAACAGTGACATCCAGCGGAGGCGCTAACACATCTACAGCCACTGAACTCCATAGAACTGACAGGAAGGGGGCGTTCTCCACTGAACAATCGTGGACACTGCATTTGTCATTCTACCCAGTGATATCTGTGGTCAGTGCGGACAGCAACAAAACTTATAATAGAAGTGAAGCCAACCAGCAGTCCCATGCAAGCAGTACACAGCGTGTATCAAAAATGAATGTTGGAACTGAACATTAGATGATGGACAGAAAGGCGGACGATGGTGAAGGCACGCAGTGAGATGGAAGGATAAATGACTGGAATCCAGAAGAAAGATCCCGAAAGACACCTGACCCTAACATCAGACACTCCGGGTCCGATCCTACGCCTGACAAAATCCCTACAAATGCCCCTCAGCTCTACTGACCCTAACATCAGACACTCCTGGTCCTATCCTACCCCTGACAAAATCCCTACAAATGCCCCTCAGCTCTACTGACCCTAACATTAGACACTCCTGGCCCTACTCTACCCCTGAGGAAATCCTTACCAAATGCCCCCTCACTTTGCTGACCCTAACCTAACATCCGGGGCCTATAAACACATTTTCAAACCAAAACAATTGAGGGGCTCACCTTAAAAAGGGGCCTTTTTTTCACCCGAAAAAAGTTAGCTTTTAGCTTATGCGTCTTTTTTACCTCTGTACCTGAAGTCTTAAAAAAAATAGTAATTTTTCCTCCTTTTATTGTTTGCCTTATAGCCAAACAAATTAGCCCAACAAACAAAATTCAAGGGATCTAATAAACTAGAGGAGGGGGAACGGTCCTGCTTCGCCGTCGGGAGACTTGTCACCAACTTTTTTTTAGATCCGTTTTTTGATCCCTGACCTGGATATTTATTTCCATTTTGGGTCAGTTTTTGGGTCCGAAAAATTTGATACTTTTTTCCAAAAAACGGATCCAAAAAACATATAAACGTATAAAGTAAAAAATTTGATTTGTTTTATTCATAACGCTTACGAGATTTTAAAAAAATTTTTTTCATCGCTTACACGGCTGAACCACCAGCCCCAACTAATTAGTCACAGCCACTCTGCCACTCCTGGCTCTATCCTACCCTGACAATTTTAAACCCCCTTCCCTCACCACCCACTGACCATAACCCCCAGGCGGCCCGGGAAACTACCAAACCCCTGACAATACCCCTTCCATGAAGTGAAACTATCTAAACCCTTAAACAGCAGACACCCCTGGTCCTATCCTACTGCTGCCACAACCCCTCCCAAATTTAAAATTTTTTTCCCCTTTGCTGCCCTTTAACCCAAAAACAACTAAAAAACTAAAAAAACAAATTCAGGAATAAAAACGGCTCAAATTGAAAAAAGGGCAGAACAAACCCACTAAGAACAAGACAAAAAGGGTTTTTAAAAAAAGGGGAGAAAATACGGGTTAATGCAACAAAGTTTAAAAAGGGCCACAGTCTTTTAAAGTACCGTATAGAAAACAACCTCCCCCCCAATGAATTCTGCTTTTAGGGGACTAAAATAAACCACTCCCACTTTACATCACCCTCACAGGGTGCGCACGGTCAGTGAAAGTCCAGAAAATTTTGTCTGAGGCAATTGTATAGCAATAGCGTCATTTTATCTAGTGATTAGGAGGATTCCTGCCATACGTAACAATTTTTTTGGTGATTAAAAACCTTTTTTTCTTAGGGGGTTTTTCCCTTAAGGACGAGGAAAAATGTTTTAATTTTTTCACTTGGGTCAAATATTAGGTTCACTACCCATCCCTGTATCTAAATACCCTCCACAGGACAAGCCCCCCACCCACGGACGGCGTCTTCTTGTCCCCCCTTTGCACCC
Organism: Phyllomedusa bahiana; assembly: GCA_025379985.1. NCBI lineage: Eukaryota > Metazoa > Chordata > Amphibia > Anura > Hylidae > Phyllomedusa > Phyllomedusa bahiana. The sequence continues at coordinate 89,609 of JAODAL010008348.1, read as the reverse complement.
CTTGGACCCTTTTTTTTCCCCCGGGAATCGGGCAATCCCCCCCCCCCTTTTTAAGGGGGGAAAAGGGCCCCCAAAGGGGGGGGGAAAAAATAAATTTTTTGTAAATTTTTAACCCCAAAGGCCAATGGGTTCCCGGGGAATGGGGCCCAAAGGAACTTTTCCCTTAAAATTGGTCTTTTTCTCCTCCCCCTGAAATTCGATGGGCAGTTTGGGCTGTTTGTGGCTATGCTTTTTGAAGTGGTTGCAGGGCAGAAACCGGATCCTTTTTTGGGTTAATGACCTGGCCGTGCACCGGAGGTTGTTAGGTGTCTTTAAAACTCAGCTGAAAACATTTTCCTGTCAAAGTATAGTTTGGACCATCTAGTTCCGTTGTGTGGGAATGCTGGGGTCTTGTTTTGTTTATTCATTTGGGGTCGGGCTGAATATTTTTTTTCCCTTGTCTCGGGCTTTTTTGGGGTCTAAAATTTTCTTTGTAGTTTTAGAAAATGAAGTTTGAGGTTTGTGAGTATCATTGGGCCGGCCCGGGTTTGCTGGGTCCAAAAAGCCCTTGGTATTGGGGCCCAAATTGGTATTTGGGGCAAAATATTTTAGAGAAAGACTTTAGGGTTTACATCAGGGATAGAGGTTCCAGTGTTCGGGGCAGTCACGGGTGGAGCTTTTGAGGGATAGCATCAGGGACAGTTTTTGGGAAATTTCCCTTCCCTTTTTTGGGGGGTTACCCGAAATTGAAATTTTCCCCCAAAATTTTTTCCCCTTTAATTTTTATTATGTGAAAAAAGAAAATAAAAGCTGGAAGTTTCTTCTTCCCCCCCCCTTCGCAGGGGCCCGGTATTACTTCAATTTTGCTGGTGCCACTAGAAAATTCAAAAACCCTGTCAACAAAACCCTCTAACAAAGGGAGTTTTCCATGTTTGAAATGATCCCTTCTGGAAATTTAAAAAATTTTGTCACCTTTCGCGGGAGGGAGTAAACCTGCTAAAAAGGGGGTTGGGGGCCCCAAACCCCCCGGATCTTTTAATATTGCCAAAGGGGGTCCCCCGCCCTCTTTTTAAAAAGGGTGAGCGGGGTTGGGGCAGGGGACTGCAGTTTTCTTTTGCAGTCTAGGGGACAAAAACTGGGATAGCTTGCTTATTTTTCCCTTTGGCCCCCAAAAATTTTTAAAGGGGAGGGCAAGCCATTTGACCACCCTCAAATGGGGATCGGGACCCCTTTTCCCGGGTGATTGGGGGACCCCAGGTACATGGCTTTTACGGGACTATGTCCAATTTTTTCCTTTGGCGGAACCATTTTAAAATCATACTTTTGAGCCCTGTAGACTACTTTTGGGGGCCGGGGAACCACAAAACCAAAATTCCCCATTTGTAGTCCAGGCAACTGGAATAACAAGATCCCCCCGGGCCTATCATTCCCCTGGCCCTAATTCCCAGGGGCCCCACCATACCCGGGGGCCCCCCTCCCCAGGGCCCCTCTAACTCAGGGCCCATAAAAAACCGGGGCCCACCAAGGGGCCCCCATTCCAAAGGGCCCACTAACTCGGGGCCCCCCTTTTCCCAAGGGGCCCCCTATATCGGGGCCCCACTATACCCCGGGGCCCCCCATCCCCAGGACCCCCACGGGGGAATTCCCCCTGCCATTTTGGGGGCTAGACTAGCCGGGGCTTTAGTACTTTAAAGCCCTTTGGAAAACACCCCCTTAGAGGTAACATTTTTGCTATATGCACAGAATAAAGAAACCCTTGACTTTTCAAATCCCTATAGAAAGCTCAGTGCAGACACTGAAGCAGCAGAGGATGATGGGAGATTTGAGATCAGGGGCTGCAGAATTGTGAGTTCAGCTCTGGGTGAGAATACACGGGCCCCCATCTTTGGGGGGACATAAAATTTTTTGGGGAGTTATGAGGGTTTTCCATGGGTTAAAATTGTATATTTAACCCTAGCGGGGGGGCCGGCGCCCCACCTCTGCTGACCCTCTCCCCGGGCTCATTGTTTTATTTTTAGCTCACGCTGGCCCCAAAAAAGAAATTCCTCCCAAACCCCCTAAATCATGAAAATTTTTGCCCCCAAAATTACAAAGGGAAAATCTAGGGAATACGTTTGGACAAAACCAAAATTTTCGGGAGAGAAGCAAGGCCCGTCCGTATGTATCACAGCTTTCCCTCCCAAAATTTACTAACACCGGGGTTTTTAAATCTTGAAATGCCCTGTAAAGGGGGGGGGCGGGAAGATTAGTCAGCGACCGATCAGAGCTTTAGAGGGCTCTCCGGGAAAAGAAGGAAACTAAATAGATAAACTACAAGACTTAATTTAAAAAATCCTTAATAACTAATTAGAAACATCTGCTCGTTTTGTCTGGGGGATAATCATTATAGAAGAACAAGATGGCCGCCGGGCTACTTCCTCAACAGAAAGTAGGAAAGACTCTGAGTTACTTCCTGGTCAGGCTGACTGACATAACTGAGCATGTGTGCGGTGCTCAGTCAGCCTGACAGACTTGTGGTGTGAGGGACGGCTCTGCAGAGTGGAAAGGCACCACACACACATATATATTTATAATAAATGTGATGTATATATATATATAATCTCTAGCTCAGCGCGGAGGAAGCGGTTGTTGTGGGACATGTGCTTTGCGCACAGCGCGCCTACAACTGCAGCTCCGCTCAATAGTGCAGTGCGGAGGAAGATCCAACATGGCGGTAATATGCAATATACCAGCGTCTAAGTCGTTCACACACTGGATTGTGACGGGTATTTACTGCTTATGCTTAGTATTTCGGCACTATATGTTCTTTTTTGTGGGGTCTCTTACATAACCCCTTTAAATTGAGGTTGGAAGCAGGAAAAATGGGCAAATGTAAGGATCTGACGACTCTGACAAGGGCCACAATGTGATGTTGCATTACCAGTTATTGGGAATCCAGCTTCCGCCAGTCATCGGTGATCCTGCCCTCACCACCCATCGGCCATGCTACCGCCACCAGTCATCCAGCTGTCACCACCCATGGCCACCGAGCCATCACGGGTCATACATGATCCAGCGGTCACTGGTCATCAGCAATCCAGCCCTCACCACTCATCAGCCACCCAGCCATCACCGTTCATACATGATCCAATGTTCACAGCCATCGGCCACCCAGCCCTCACCTGCCATACGTGATCCAGCAGTCATTGGCGATCCAGCCCTCACCCGTCATCGGCCACCCAGCCCTCAACAGTCATCGGTTATTGGCCGCCCAGCCCTCACCAGTCATCGGCCGCCCAGCCCTCACCAGTCATCTGCCGCCCAGCCCTCACCAGTCATCTGCCGCCCAGCCCTCACCAGTCTTCCGCCGCCCAGCCCTCACGAGTCATCGGTCACAAAGCCCTCACCCGGCATCTTCCGCCCAGCCCTCACGAGTCATCTGCCGCCCAGCCCTCACGAGTCATCGGTCACAAAGCCCTCACCAGTCATCGGCCTCCCAGTCCTCACCAGTCATCGGTCACAAAGCCCTCACCAGTCATCGGCCGCCCAGCCCTCACCAGTCATCAGCCGCCCAGCCCTCACCAGTCATCGGTCACAAAGCCCTCACCAGTCATCGGCCACCCAGCCCCCACCAGTCATCGGCCGCCCAGCCCTCACCAGTCATCGGCCGCCCAGCCCTCACCAGTCATCGGTCACAAAGCCCTCACCAGTCATCGGTCACAAAGCCCTCACCAGTCATCGGCCGCCCAGCCCTCACCAGTCATCGGCCGCCCAGCCCTCACCAGTCATCGGCCGCCCAGCCCTCACCAGTCATCGGTCTCAAAGCGCTCTCCAGTCATCTGCCGCCCAGCCCTCACGAGTCATCGGTCACAAAGCCCTCACCAGTCAACGGCCGCCAAGCCCTCACCAGTCAACGGCCGCCCAGCCCTCACCAGTCATCGTTCACAAAGCCCTCACCAGTCATCTGCCACCCAGCCCTCACGAGTCATCGGTCACAAAGCTCTCACCCGGCATCTGCCGCCCAGTCCTCACCAGTCATCGGCCGCCCAGCCCTCACCAGTCATCTGACGCCCAGCCCTCACCAGTCATCTGCCGCCCAGCCCTCACCAGTCATCAGCCGCCCAGCCCTCACCAGTCATCTGCCGCCCAGCCCTCACTAGTCATCGGTCACAAAGCCCTCACGAGTCATCGGCCCCCCAGCCCTCACCCGTCATCTGCCGCCCAGCCCTCATGAGTCATCGGTCACAAAGCTCTCACCCGGCATCTGCCGCCCAGCCCTCACCAGTCATCGGTCTCAAAGCTCTCAACAGTAAAGAGCCGCCCAGCTCTCACCAGTCATCGGCCGCCCAGCCCTCACCAGTCATCAGCTGCCCACCCCTCACCAGTCATCAGCTGCCCACCCCTCACCAGTCATCTGCCGCCCAGCCCTCACCAGTCATAGGTCACAAAGCCCTCACCAGTCAACGGCCGCCCAGCCCTCACCAGTCACCGGCCGCCCAGCCCTCACCAGTCATCGGTCACAAAGCCCTCACCAGTCAACGGCCACCCAGCCCTAACCAGTCATCGGTCACAAAGCCCTCACCAGTCATCGGCCGCCCAGCCCTCACCAGTCTTAGTCCGCCCATCCCTCACCAGTCAACGGCCGCCCAGCCCTCACCAGTCATCGGTCACAAAGCCCTCACCAGTCATCTGCCGCCCAGCCCTCACCAGTCATTGGTCACAAAGCCCTCACAGTCATCGCCGCCCAGTCCTCACCAGTCATCGGCCGCCCGCCCTCACCAGTCATCGGCCGCCCAGCCCTCACCAGTCATCGGCCGCCCAGCCCTCACCAGTCATCGGCCGCCCAGCCCTCACCAGTCATCGGTCACAAAGCCCTCACCAGTCATCGGTCGCCCAGCCCTCACCAGTCATCGGTCACAAAGCCCTCACCAGTCATCGGCCGCCCAGCCCTCACCAGTCATCGGCCGCCCAGCCCTCACCAGTCATCGGCCGCCCAGCCCTCACCAGTCATCGGCCGCCCAGCCCTCACCAGTCATCGGCCGCCCAGCCCTCACCAGTCATCGGTCACAAAGCCCTCACCAGTCATCGGTCACAAAGCCCTCACCAGTCATCGGCCGCCCAGCCCTCACCAGACATCGGCCGCCCAGCCCTCACCAGTCATCGGTCACAAAGCCCTCTCCCATCATCGGTCACAAAGCCCTCACCAGTCATCAGCCGCCCAGCCCTGACCAGTCATCCGCCGCCCAGCCTTCACCAGGCATCTGCCGCCCCGCCCTCACCAGTCATCTGTCTCAAAGTGCTCTCCAGTCATCTGCCCCCCAGCCCTCACCAGTCATCAGCCGCCCAGCCCTCACCAGTCATCGGTCACAAAGCCCTCACCAGTCATCGGCCGCCCAGCCCTCACCAGCCATGGGTCACAAAGCCCTCACCAGTCATCGGTCACAAAGCCCTCACCAGTCATCGGCCATCCACCCATCACCGTTCATACATGATCCAGCCGTCACCGGTCAGACGTGATCCAGCCGTCATTGGTCATACATGCTCCAGGCGTCCGGGCTGCGCTCTTGGCTCTTTATCATCTTTGCTTCTCTATCAAATCCTAATTCTTCTGCAGCCCGACCTGCAGGACCGAGGAGACGTCCACCCCTATCCTACCTCCCGGGAACAGATCCTGCATGGTTTTTCTATTCACTTGCTGACCCCATATAAACCCGCGAGTCCAGAATACAGTCCGTGGGACAAACGCTCGGACGCCCCAACGTTTATTAGTAGCAGCTCCCGCAATGACTGGAAACATCTGGTGAAAAGACCTCCCGAAAAATACAAAGCAACAACTGCAAGGACGACACTCGTACATAGTGATGCCACAGTACAGGATAATACACAGTGATGTCACAGTACAGGATAATTGTATAGAATGTGGGGTGGCACTCACTTATTTACGATACGTATTGTGGTGCTGGTCATAAATGGTGAATTTGTTCACACCAAATACAGCAAAAGAATATTTGACCGCACTCCAGTGATATTGATGCAAGTGAATTATTTTTATTATTAATTCTTCCACAGGCTCCAAAATATATACATGTAATAAAGTGACTCAACAAAGATGTTTCGGTCACATTCAGACCTTTTTCAATAAGTCACAAAGTTGAGTAGGAGAGGTGAAGAAAAGGGCCGTAGCCCTGTGGATAAGACCCGGCCGTCCCTCTAAACAAGGAGAAGACTGATCAGAGATGAAGAGGCCCAGGACCCCTCTGGATGAACTGCAGAGATCCCCAGCTGAGGGGGGAGACCCCAAACATGTGAAAGAAGGGGCTGCCTCGGAGACCCCAAACATGTGGAAGAAGGGGCCGCCTTGGGAAAACCCCCAAAAATGTGGAGAAGGGGCCCCTGGGAGACCCCAAAAATGTGGAAGAAGGGGCCGCCTGGGAGACCCCAAACATGTGGAAGACGGGGCCGCCTGGGAGACACTAAACATGTGGCAGAAGGGGGCCCCCTGGTAGAACCCAACATGTGGGAGAAGGGCCGCCTGGGAGACCCCAAACAGTGGAGAAGGGGCTGCCTGGGAGACCCAAACATGTGGAAGAAGGGGCCGTTGGGGAGACGCCAAACATGTGGAAGAAGGGGCCGTCTGGAGACGCCAAACATTTGGGAGAAGGGGCCGCCTGGGAGACCCAAAATGTGGAAGAAGGGGCCTTGGGAACCCCAAACATGTGGAAGAAGGGGCCGCCTGGGGGGACCCCAAACAGTGGGAAGAAGGGGCCGCCGGGGAGACCCCAAACATGTGGAAGAAGGGGCCCCCTGGGAGACACCAAACATGTGGCAGAAGGGGCCGCCTGGGAGACACCAAACATGTGGCAGAAGGGGCCGCCTGGGAGACACCAAACATGAGGAAGAATGGGCAGCCATGGAGACACCAAACAAGAGGGGGAAGGGGCCGCCAGGGAGACACCAAACATGTGGAAGAAGGGGCTCTGCTCAGAGGAAACCAAAATCCAACGGCCACAATGTAAAACAATATGTTTGGCGTAAAAGCTCATCCCCCTGAACCCACCATCCCCATTGTCACACATGGTGGGGGCAGCATGATGAAGACCAAGGAACACACCATCCCCACTGTCACACATGGTGGGGGCAGCATCATGAAGACCAAGGAACACACCATCCCCACTGTCACACATGGTGGGGGGAGCATCATGGTTTGGGCTTTTCTTCAGCAGAGATAGGGAAGAGGGGTAAAAATGATGGGAAGATGGATGGAGCCAAATCCAGGACCAATTCTGGAAGAAAAAACCTGTTGGAGTCTGCAAAAGACCTGAGACTGGGACGGAGATTTATCTTTCCAACAAGACAATGATCCCAAACAAAAACAAAATGACAATGGAATGGTTCCCAAATAACCATCTCCAGGGTTTGAAGCCAAGTCACATCCAAGCGAATCCAATGGGAAATTTGTGGAAAGACTGAAAACTGCTTTTTCACAAACGCTCTCCATCCAAACTCATGAGCTCCATTTTGTCACAAACGCTCTCCATCAACCTCACTGAGCTCAGTGCTCACAGACGCTCTCCATCCAACCTCACTGAGGGTCCAGTGCTCACAAATGCTCTCCATCCAACCTCACTGAGCTCCAGTGCTCACAAAAACCTCTCCATCCAACCTCACTGGCTCCAGCTGCTCACAAATGTCTAATCCAACCTCACTGGGCTCCAGCTGCCAAAAACCTCCATCCCAACCTCACTGGGCTCCAGCTGCTCACAAACACCTCCATCCAACCTCACTGACTCCAGCTGCTCACAAGACGCTCTCCATCCAACCTCACTGAGCTCCAACTGTCACAAACCTCTCCATCCAACCTCACTGAGCTCCACTGCTCACAAACGCTCTCCATCCAACCTCACTGAGCTCCACAGCTCAACAAACGCTCTCTATCCAACCTCACTGAGCTCCAGCTGCTCACAAACGCTCTCCATCCAACCTCACTGAGCTCCAGCTGCTCACAAACCTCTCCATCCAACCTCACTGAGCTCCAGCTGCTCACGAACGCTCTCCAAATTCAACCTCACTGAGCTCCAACTGCTCACAAACCTCTCCATCCAACCTCACTGAGCTCCAGCTGCTCACAAACGCTCTCCATCCAACCTCACGAGCTCCAGCTGCTCACAAACTCTCTCCACCAACCCCACTGAGCTCCAGCTGCTCACAAACTCTCTCCATCCAACCTCACGAGCTCCACTGCTCACAAACGCCTCCCTCCAACCTCACTGAGCTCCAGCTGTTCACCCAAACGCTGCCTCCAACCTCACCGACTGCAGCTGTTCACAAACCCCTCTCCATCCAACCTCACTGAGCTCCAGCTGTTCACAAACGCTCTCCCTCCAACCTCACCGAGCTGCAGCTGTTCACAAACGCTCTCCATACAACCTCACCGAGCTGCAGCTGCTCACAAACGCTGTCCATCCAACCTCACTGAGCTCCAGCTACTCACAAACGTATCCAACCTCACTGAGCTCCAGCTGCTCACAACGCCCCTCCATCCAACCTCACTGAGCTCCAGCTGCTCACAAATCTCTCCATCCAACCTCACTGAGCTCCAGCGCTCACAAATGCTCTCCATCCCAACCTCACTGAGCTCCAGCTGCTCACAAACGCTCTCAATCCAACCTCACGAGCTCCAGCTGCTCACAACGCCTCATCCAACTTCACTGAGCTCCAGCTGCTCACAAACTCCTCCCTTTCCCAACCTCACTGAGCTCCAGTCTGCTCACAAACCCCCTCCTTCCAACCTCACTGAGCTCCAGCTGCTCACAAACGCTCTCCATCCAACCTCACTGAGCTCCAGCTGCTCACAAACGCTCTCCATCCAACCTCACTGAGCTCCAGCTGCTCAAAAAATCTCTCAATCCGACCTCACTGAGCTCCAGCTGCTCACAGACGCCTCCCATTCAACCTCACGAGCTCCAACTGCTCACCAAACGCTCTCCATCCAACCTCACTGAGCCCAGCTGCTCACAAACGCTCTCCATCCAACCTCACTGAGCTCCAGCTGGCTCACAAACCCCTCTCCATCCAACCTAACTGAGCTCCAGATGCTCAAAAAATCTCTCCATCCAACCTCACTGAGCTCCAGCTGCTCACAAATGCTCTCAATCCAACCTCACTGGGCTCCAGCTGCTCACAAACGCTCTCCATCCAACCTCACTGAGCTCCAGCTGCTCACCAACGCTCTCCATCCAACCTCACTGAGCTCCAGCTGCTCACAAACGCTCTCCATCCAACCTCACTGAGCTCCAGCTGCTCACAAATGCTCTCCATCCCCAAACTCCACTGAGCTCCAGCTGCTCACAAACGCTCTCCATCCAACCTCTCTGAGCTCCAGCTGCTCACAAATGCTCTCAATCCAACCTCACTGGGCTCCAGCTGCTCACAAACACCTCCATCCAACCACACTGGGCTCCAGATGCTCACAAACACCAACCTCCAACCTCACTGAGCTCCAGCAGCTCACAAAAGCACTCCATCCAACCTCACTGAGCTCCATCTGCTCAAAAACGCTCTCCATCCCACCGCACTGAGCTCCAGCTGCTCACAAACTCTCTCCATCGAACCTCTATGAGATCCCGCAGCTCACAAACGCTCTCTATCCAACCTCACTGAGCTCCAGCTGCTCACAAACGCTCTCCATCCAACCTCACTGAGCTCCAACTGCTCACAAACGCTCTCCATCCCAAACCCCACTGAGCTCCAGCTGCTCACAGACGCTCTCCATTCAACCTCACTGAGCTCCAGCTGCTCACAAACGCTCTCCATCCTACCTTCCTGAGCTCCAGCTGCTCACGAACGCTCTCCCTCCATCCTCATTGAGATCCAGCTGATCACAAACTCTCTCCCTCCAACCTCACTGAGCTCCAGCTGCTCACAAACGCCTCCATCCAACCTCACTGAGCTCCAACTGCTCACAAACGCTCTCCATCCAACCTCACCGACTGCAGCTGTTCACAAACGCTCTCCATCCAACTCACTGAGCTCCAGCTGCTCACAAATGCTCTCCCTCCAACCTCACTGAGCTCCAGCTGCTCACAAACGCTCTCAAAACCAACCTCACTGAGCTCCAGCTGCTCACAAACGCCTCCCTCCCCAAATTCACTGAGCTCCAGCTGCTCACAAACTCCTCCTTCCAACCTCCCTGAGCTCCAGCTGCTCACAAACTCCTCCTTCCAACCTCACTGAGCTCCAGCTGCTCACAAACGCTCTCCATCCAACCTCACTGAGCTCCAGCTGCTCACAAACGCTCTCCATCCAACTCACTGAGCTCCAGCTGCTCACAATGCTCTCAATCCAACCTCACTGGGGCTCCAGCTGCTCACAAAACACCTCCATCCAACCTCACTGGGCTCCAGCTGCTCACAAAAACCTCCATCCAACCTCACTGAGCTTTCCCCTGGGTCACAGACGCGCTCCCATCCAACCTCACTGAGCTCCAACTGCTCACAAACGCTCTCCATCCAACCTCACTGAGCTCCAGCTGCTCACAAACGCTCTCCATCCAACCTCACTGAGCTCCAGCAGCTCACAAACGCTCTCTATTTCCCAAACCCCACTGAGCTCCAGCTGCTCACAAACGCCGCCAACCAACCACACAGAGCGCCAGCAGCTCACAAACGCTCTCCATCCAACCTCACTGAGCTCCAGCTGCTCACAGACGCTCTCCATTCAACCTCACTGAGCTCCAACTGCTCACAACGCTCTCCATCCAAACCCCACTGAGCTCCAGCTGCTCACAAACGCTCTCCATCCAACCTCACTGAGCTCCAGCTGGGTCACAAACTCTCTCCATCCAACCCCACTGAGCTCCAGCTGCTCACAAACCTCTCCTCCATCCAAACACCACTGAGCTCCAGCTGCTCACAAACGCCTCCATCCAACCTCACTGAGCTCCAGCTGTTCACAAACGCTCTCCATCCAACTACACTGAGCTCCAGCTGCTCACAAACGCCTCCATCCAACCTCACTGAGCTCCAGCTGTCACAAAAAGCTCTCCATCCAACTCACTGAGCTGCAGCTGTTCACAAACGCTCTCCATCCAACCTCACCGAGCTGCAGCTGTTCACAAACGCTCTCCATTCAACCTCAAACCCAGCTGCAGCGTTCACAAACGCTCTCCATCCAACCTCACTGAGGGTCCAGCTGTTCACAAACGCTCTCCATCCAACCTCACCCCGGGTGCAGCTGCTCACAAACGCTCTCCATCCAACCTCACCCAGCTGCAGCTGCTCACAAACGCTTTTCCATCCAACCTCACTGGCTCCGCTGCTCACAAACGTATCCAACCTCACTGACTCCAGCTGCCACAAACGCTCTCCATCCAAAACCCCACTGAGCTCCAGCTGCTCACAAATGCTCTCCATCCAACCCCACTGAGCTCCAGCTGCTCACAATGCTCTCCATCCAAAACCCCAAATGAGCTCCACTGCTCACAAACGCTCTCAATCCAACCTCACTGAGCTCCAGCTGCTCACAAAAGCCTCCATCCAACTTCACTGAGCTCCAGCTGCTCACAAACTCCTCCTTCCAACCTCACTGAGCTCCAGCTGCTCACAAACGCCTCCATCCAACCTCACTGCGCTCCAGCTGCTCACAAACCCTCTCCATCCAACCTCACTGAGCTCCAGCTGCTCACAAACGCCTCCATCCAACCTCACTGAGCTCCAGATGTTCACAAACGGTCTCCATCCAACCTCCCCTGGGCTCCAGCTGTTCACAAACTCTCTCCATCCAACCTCACTGAGCTTCAGCTGCTCACAAACACTCTCCATCCAACCTCACTGAGCTCCAGCTGTTCACAAACGTCCTCCATCCAACCTCAGAGCTCAAGCTGCTCACAAACGCTCTCCATCCAACCTCACCCGACTCCAGCTGCTCACAAACACCTCCATCCAATCTCACTGAGCTCCAGTTGCTCACAAACGCCTCCATCCAACCTCACTGAGCTTCAGCTGCTCAAAAACTATCTCCATCCAACCTCACTGAGCTCCAGCTGCTCACAAACGGACCTCCATCCAACCTCACTGAGCTCCAGCTGCTCACAAACGCATCCTACCTCACTGAGCTCCAGCTGCTCATAAACGCCACCATCCAACCTCACTGAGCTCCAGCCAAGGAACAATGGGCAAGAATTTCAGTCTCACCATGTGCAAAACTGATAGAGACAAACCCCAAGCGACTGGCAGCTGTAATCGCAGCAAAAGGTGGCGCTACAAAGTATTCACTTAAGGGGGGACGAATAATATCGCACGCTCCACTTTTCAATTTTATTTGTTTGGCTGGAGACATCGGTGACCCAGACGTGGTCCGTGGCTCGGGGGATGCTTCACACATTAGCCATGTTTGATCTCATGTTATCTACTCTTTCTGCAGTGATGGGGAAATGGGTTGGGACTACCGAAATTTTAGGAGTAGAAAATGTATTTACTCCCTGGGAAAGAGGCGCATTATCCAGCACCAAAACCTTCACACGACCGTCTGGATGAACCAAGGGGAACTTTATTGATGTTAAAATCGCTCAACAATTAAAATGAGCTGCTGCACCACAATCCAGAAAAGCCGTAACCAAAGAGAGACCCCCTGGAAGGACGAGTGAACCGGTCCCAAAATGTAAGCAGTATCAATAGGACACAGCAGACGTCCCAAGAGAGCAGAGAGCCTGGTGGGGGGTGAGGAACCATCATGTCCTTCATGGCCTCAGATGACCTCAGACGAATTGAAAATGAAGAGCTGAGTCCTTGCATTGAGAATCCTCCACCCAAAGTCAAAATTTGCTGCAATATTCCTTAGCGGATCCTTTGCTTTGTCGCAAGGAGAGAATTTTACTTTCTGCCACAGACTCATCGTACAGGAGCCCGAGGGCAGCAAAAATGAGTCCACGGGAGATAAGCCCGGGCTGTAAGGATGGAGTGAAGTAGCCCAGGACAGAGGAGGCAAAGAGATGATGATTCCTACTCTTTGCTGATCGTTCCCAGGAGAGAGGAGGCGAAATCTAAAATATCATTTACAACTTTCCCGGAAAGTAACAAATTCCTTCCGATGACCAGAAAACCTGCCTGTTCGGTTAATCTTGGGTCCAGTCACAGCAAGAGGCGCTGCAGCAGCTGTGGTGCTGGAGACAACAGGGTAATGCAATGTCTCCTGCAGATGCCCCTGCTCAGCCAGTGTCTGCACTAAGGGCGACATGTATGAATCTCGCCGGGTCGGGGCGCACCTTTCCGCTGGTTTTTCCGGCAAAATCTGCGCCTGATTTACGTCGGCGCTGGGGCGCGCTCATACATTCCATGTAAAGTCCGCCATGCCTCGCCAGTGTGTGGGGCGCAGTGCGGGGACTGAGGCGCAGTGCGGGGCTGCGCCTATGATTCGCCGCCCGAGGTAGTGCACTCATACATGCGGGGAAAAGTTCCCTGCGTCTCGCCAGTGTGTGGGGCACAGTGCGGGGACATGGGCGCTGTGCGGGGACATGGGCGCAGTGCGGGGACATGGGCGCAGTGCGGGACTGCACCTCACATGTATTCCGATTCGAGACAGGCTGGAGAACAGCGAGAAATCATTAAAGATGTCCGTGCGGAGTATGAATAAAAAAATCGCCTTTATAAAGGCGGAAAACATTCTCAGAAAAAGAGCTCAAACCTGAAAAATAAAAAATACATTAAAAAAAATCACTTTCCAAAAATCTAGAACGGCGCAATATCAAGAATTAGAATATTGGAAATTGCCGGGAAATACAGTAATTCAAATTGTGAAAGCTATTCTCATTGGTCAGCATAAACCATCCAATCAGAATAGGAGCGACAGTGAACCTTTTAAAACCTATGGAGAACGATTGCCCAAATAGAATCAAAGGCGGGACAGTTAAAATTTTCGTAAAAATGCTAAAAGAGTGTTTGGGTTTTGAACTAGCGGGGGCTTTGGCTATCTGGGCCAATAGAACAGGAGCGACATGGCCCATTCTAATTGGAGGGGTTTAAAAAATCAAAATCAAAGGGGGGACGTTCAAAATACAGTAAAAATACAGAAAAGAGTGTTTGGGTTGAGCTAGGGGGGTTTGGGTACCGGCCAATCAGAGGCGGCTACTTCTCCCATTGTATTATGGAGAGAACGGGCAATGCAATCTCGGCGCTCAGGCCTGTGGCATGGAGTATGACTAAAAAAATCTTTTTTATTTTGTAAAATATTCTCTGAAAAAGAGCTAAATCCTTTCTCTAAAAATAAATCAGGAAAACCCGAACAACGGTTTGTCGCCGAGCCCGGCGCTACATAGGGAATTGCTTTTAAGAGAATGGGGGGAAATACATAATTAAATTGTTTAAGCTATTCTCTTGGGTCGCCATAAACCAGCCAATCAGAATTTGGAGCGACATTTCCCATTATCCCTATGGAGGGAATTGCCCAACAAATAGGAGCGACAATGCCCCATTATACCCCATGGAGAAATATTGACCAATCATTTCAAAGGCGGGACAGTTCAAAATACAGTAAAAATAAGAAACGAGTGATTGGTTGAAGCGGCGGGGGGCTCGCCCATTTAGCCAATCAGAGGCGGTACTTTCTCTAGAGTTCTAGGGGAAAAAGAAATGCGGGGCGAGCTCTGTGATTGGTGAGCAAAAGGGGGGGTTTTTGGGGACCAAGGGAGAGCGAGCGACGCCCCCCTAGGGGGTTTTCTAAAGAAACTGAAAAAAAAAGTCAGGGGCCGAAATTTTCAATTATAACACCAAAGTTTTGCCCCCGATGTGTATTAAAATGAATAATAATATGGGGGGAAACAAAAAAAAAAATTTAAATTTCAATAAATCAGGTTTATTTCTTTTTTTTCGTTAGCCAAGGATCAAAAGTATGGGTGCAACAAAAAAAAAGAAATAAAACCGATTTTTTTGAATTTAAAATTTTTTTTTCGTTTCCCCATATATTATCCCATTTTTTATAACCGGGGAAACTTCTGTTGTGTTTTAATTTACGGCCATGTCAGTTTTTTTTCAGATTCATTAGAAAACCATTGGAGGTGCTGGCTCTCCCCTTGGTCAAATAACGGCGACTCTTTTCATATTTGTAAGGCAAAAAAAAGAAAGTCGTCCCATTGTTAGCCTGTTGGCTAAGGTGTTGTCCGGGAAGGGAAAAAAACCCCAAAGAGGTAGAAGCCTTGTCCCCATTTTTTGGGAAAATTCCTTTGACTCCCAAACTGGCAATCAAAAATCCCGGGGTCAATGCCCCCTCCTGATCCCTTACTATAAAAATTTTATATTAAACCCCCGAAATGCAAACCCCAAAAACCCTTTTTGAACTCGTTATTGAATCCCTGACCAGTCCCTTGGGGAGGAATTCCTAGTCTCAGCTCTTACAGTAAAGAACCCCTTTCTATGTTTATGTAGAAACTTTCGTTCCTCAAGACGTAAAGGATGCCCCCTTGTTCTAGATACAGCCCTGTGTATAAATAAATCTTGGGAGAGATCTCTATATTGACCTTTGATGTATTTAAACATATTTATTATGTCCCCCCGAAGCCTTCTTTTCTCTAAACTAAATAACCCCAATCTTGCCAATCTTTCTGGGTACTGTAGTCCACCCAGTCCTTTTATTATTTTTGTTGCCCGCTTTTGTACCTGTTCAAGCTCTACAATGTCTTTCCTGTGCACTGGTGCCCAAAACTGTACACAATATTCCATGTGTGGTCTAACCAGTGACTTGTATAATGGGAGAATAATGTTCTCATCATGTGCATCTATGCCCCTTTTAATGCACCCCATGATCCTATTTGCTTTGGCTGCTGCTGCCTGACACTGGCTGCTACAATTAAGTTTGCTGTCCACCAGGATTCCCAAGTCCTTCTCCATGTCACTCAGCCAATCACAGAGCGCGCTCTGCATTTCTTTTCCCATAGAACTCTATGAGAAAGTAGCTCACGCTCTGATTGGCTAAGCTGGACGAGCCCCCGCCGCTTCAACCAATCAGCTCGTTTCTGTATTTTTACTGTATTTTGAACTGTCCCGCCTTTGAATATGATTGGTCAATATTTCTCCATAGGATATAATGGGACATTGTCGCTCCTATTCTGATTGGTCAATTCTCCTCCATAGGTTATAATGGGACATTGTCGCTCCTATTCTGATTGGTCAATTCTCCTCCATAGGTTAGAATGGGCCACTGTCGCTCCTATTCTGATTGGCTGGTTTATGCCGACCAATGAGAATAGCTTAAACAATTTGAATTACTGTATTTCCCGGCAATTCTCTCTATTGCAATTCCCTATGTAGCGCCGGTCTCGGCGACAAACGCGTTGTTCGGGATTTAACTGATTTATTTTTAGAGAAGGTTTCAGCTCTTTTTCAGAGAATATTTTCCCACTACTAAAAATGATTTTTTTATTCAGACTCCATGCCGCACGGCGCTGAGCGCCGAGATTGCATTGCGCCGATCTCTCCATAGACTATAATAGGAGAAGTAGCTCGCGCTCTGATTGGCTGGGATAGCCAAGCCCCCGCTAGCTCAGCCAATCAGCTCTTTTCTGCATTTTTACTGTATTTTGAATTGTCCCGCCTTTGATTCTGATTGGTCAATAGTTCTCCAAAGGTTTTAATGGTTCACTGTCGCTCCTATTCTGATTGGCCGGTTTCTGCCGAACAATGAGAATAGCTTCAGAATTTGAATTACTGTATTTCCCGGCAATTTCCAATATCCTAATTCTTGATGTAGCGCCGTTCTAGATTTCTGGAAAGTGATTTATTTTTTATTTTTTATGTTTGAGGTTGAGCTCCTTTATAAAGGCGATTTTTTCGGAATCATACTCCTGCCGCACGGAGCAGAGATTTCTTTTGCGATCTTCTTGCTTCACTTCGCCTCCGCCGGAGCATTTAGACGAAAATCAACCAGGTCTGCCTGTCGAGGCTGCAGAGCGCTGCATTGCGCCGCGCTTTGCCGAGCCGCCATCGTACATGCCTCGGAGTTTTCGAGCGCGCCGTCTCCCGCCCCGGAACGCCGACACCGCGCCCACACCGCGCCCACTGCCCGCCCCTTCATGCGGGGCGCAGCCGAAAGTGGCGAACACTGCGCCTAACACCGCATCCCCGCGTCCAACAGGGGGATTCGGGCCGGGAGGCGCAGTATACGCCAGAAAACAGTCGTAAAGCCCGTTCATACATGTCGCCCTAAGGGTGCAATGTTCTGCATCTTATCAACCACAAACTGGAGCCGATCCATGGGCGGCCAGTTATTCTGTGACGGATGTCAAGCAGCAGCGGCTCCGCAGTCCATGGGCTCTGGCCACTCAGTTTAGCAGAGTGTAAGGGATGGCAGGGCTTCACCCTTTAACCTCTCATTGGGTAGAGCGACCACTAACATGTTCGGGGTGAGGATTTACTTGCATTTCAGACCTCACTGACTATTTTGCATAAAGCAAAGGCTTTAACCCCAAAGAGCAGGTATCTGGACTGTGCTGCTGTATCCCCCGGTTACGTCCACAGAGTAGTCGCCGACTGGTGGGGCCGGCAGGTAAAGGATAGGAGAGCTCAAAGGCAGAAGGCAAAATCAGTAAACAAGCCGGAGTCAGGGAAAGCTGGGTCGTTACCAGGAGAGAGAGTCAAGCCGAGGGTCAAGAGGAGAGAAAAGTCACAGGTAAGATGGGTGAGAGGTCAAACACCATAGGTAGCACAGGGCTCGGTAACTGCAGAGCGCAGGCGGCACAGGGCTCGGTAACTGCAGAGCGCAGGCGGCACAGGGCTCGGTAACTGCAGAGCGCAGGCGGCACAGGGCTCAGTAACTGCAGAGCGCAGGCAGCACCGGGCTCGGGAACTGCAGAGCACAGGCGGCACAGGACTCGGTAACTGCAGCGCGCAGGCGGCACAGGACTCGGTAACTGCAGAGCACAGGCGGCACAGGCCTCAGTAACTGCAGAGCGCAGGTAGCACAGGGCTCGGTAACTGCAGAGCGCAGGCAGCACAGGGCTCGGTAACTGCAGAGCACAGGCGGCACAGGTCTCAGTAACTGCAGAGCGCAGTCGGCACAGGAAACGTAAACTGCAGAGCGCAGGCAGCACAGGGCTCGGGAACTGCAGAGCGCAGGCGGCACAGGGCTCGGTAACTGCAGAGCGCAGGCGGCACAGGGCTCGGTAACTGCAGAGCGCAGGCGGCACAGGGCTCGGTAACTGCAGCGCGCAGGCGGCACAGGACTCTGTAACTGCAGCGCGCAGGCGGCACAGGACTCTGTAACTGCAGCGCGCAGCCGGCACAGGACTCTGTAACTGCAGCGCGCAGGCGGCACAGGACTCTGTAACTGCAGCGCGCAGGCGGCACAGGACTCGGTAACTGCAGAGCGCAGGCGGCACAGGACTCGGGAACTGCAGAGCGCAGGCGGCACAGGACTCGGTAACTGCAGCGCGCAGGCGGCACAGGACTCGGTAACTGCAGCGCGCAGGCGGCACAGGACTCGGTAACTGCAGCGCGCAGGCGGCACAGGACTCGGTAACTGCAGCGCGCAGGCGGCACAGGACTCGGTAACTGCAGCGCGCAGGCGGCACAGGACTCGGTAACTGCAGCGCGCAGGCGGCACAGGACTCGGTAACTGCAGCGCGCAGGCGGCACAGGACTCGGTAACTGCAGCGCGCAGGCGGCACAGGACTCGGTAACTGCAGCGCGCAGGCGGCACAGGACTCGGTAACTGCAGCGCGCAGGCGGCACAGGACTCGGTAACTGCAGAGCGCAGGCGGCACAGGACTCGGTAACTGCAGAGCGCAGGCAGCACAGGACTCGGTAACTGCAGAGCGCAGGCAGCACAGGACTCGGTAACTGCAGAGCACAGGCGGCACAGGACTCGGTAACTGCAGAGCGCAGGCAGCACAGGACTCGGTAACTGCAGAGCACAGGTAGCACAGGACTCGGTAACTGCAGAGCACAGGCAGCACAGGACTCGGTAACTGCAGAGCACAGGTAGCACAGGACTCGGTAACTGCAGAGCGCAAGCGGCACAGGACTCGGTAACTGCAGAGCTCAGGCGGCACAGGGCTCGGTAACTGCAGAGCGCAGGCGGCACAGGACTCGGTAACTGCAGCGCGCAGGCGGCACAGGGCTCGGTAACTGCAGCGCACAGACGGCACAGGGCTCAGTAACTGCAGCGCACAGGCGGCACAGGGCTCTGTAACTGCAGCGCACAGACGGCACAGGACTCGGTAACTGCAGCGCACAGGCGGCACAGGACTCGGTAACTGCAGCGCACAGGCGGCACAGGGCTCAGTAACTGCAGTAACTGCAGTAACTGCAGGCGGCACAGGACTCGGTAAACTGCAGCGCACAGGCGGCACAGGACTCGGTAACTGCAGCGCACAGGCGGCACAGGACTCGGTAACTGCAGCGCACAGGCCTCGGTAATTGCAGCGCACAGGCCTCGGTAATTGCAGCGCACAGGCCTCGGTAACTGCAGCGCACAGGGCTCAGTAACTGCAGCGCACGGGCGGCACAGGGCTCAGTACCTGCAGCGCACAGGCGGCACAGGGCTCAGTAACTGCAGCGCACAGGCGGCACAGGGCTCGGTAACTGCAGCGCACAGGCGGCACAGGACTCGGTAACTGCAGAGCGCAGGCAGCACAGGACTCGGTAACTGCAGCGTACAGGCGGCACAGGGCTCAGTAACTGCAGCGCACAGGCGGCACAGGGCTCGGTAACTGCAGCGCACAGACGGCACAGGACTCGGTAACTGCAGCGCACAGGCGGCACAGGACTCGGTAACTGCAGCGAACAGGCGGCACAGGGCTCAGTAACTGCAGCGCACAGGCGGCACAGGGCTCAGTAACTGCAGCGCACAGACGGCACAGGACTCGGTAACTGCAGCGCACAGGCGGCACAGGACTCGGTAACTGCAGCGCACAGGCGGCACAGGGCTCAGTAACTGCAGTTACTGCAGTTACTGCAGGCGGCACAGGACTCGGTAACTGCAGAGCGCAGGCGGCACAGGACTCGGTAACTGCAGAGCACAGGCGGCACAGGACTCGGTAACTGCAGAGCGCAGGCCGCCCAGGACTCGGTAACTGCAGCGCACAGGCCTCGGTAATTGCAGCGCACAGGCCTCGGTAACTGCAGCGCACAGGCCTCGGTAATTGCAGCGCACAGGCCTCGGTAACTGCCGCGCCCAGGCGGCACAGGGCTCGGTAACTGCAGCGCCCAGGCGGCACAGGACTCGGTAACTGCAGCGCACAGGTGGCACCGGACTCGGTTACTGCAGCGCACAGGACGGCACAGGACTCGGTAACTGCAGCGTACAGGCGGCACAGGGCTCAGTAACTGCAGCGCACAGGCGGCACAGGGCTCAGTAACTGCAGCGCACAGACGGCACAGGACTCGGTAACTGCAGCGCACAGGCGGCACAGGACTCGGTAACTGCAGCGCACAGGCGTCACAGGGCTCAGTAACTGCAGCGCACAGGCGGCACAGGGCTCAGTAACTGCAGAGCGCAGGCGGCATAGGGCTCAGTAACTGCAGCGCACAGGCGGCACAGGGCTCAGTAACTGCAGCGCACGGGCGGCACAGGGCTCAGTAACTGCAGCGCACAGGCGGCACAGGACTCGGTAACTGCAGCGCACAGGCGGCACAGGGCTCGGTAACTGCAGCGCACAGGCGGCACAGGGCTCGGTATCTGCAGCGCACAGGCGGCACAGGGCTCAGTAACTGCAGCGCGCAGGCGGCACAGGACTCGGTAACTGCAGCGCGCAGGCGGCACAGGACTCGGTAACTGCAGCGCGCAGGCGGCACAGGACTCGGTAACTGCAGCGCGCAGGCGGCACAGGACTCGGTAACTGCAGCGCGCAGGCGGCACAGGACTCGGTAACTGCAGCGCGCAGGCGGCACAGGACTCGGTAACTGCAGCGCGCAGGCGGCACAGGACTCGGTAACTGCAGCGCGCAGGCGGCACAGGACTCGGTAACTGCAGCGCGCAGGCGGCACAGGACTCGGTAACTGCAGCGCGCAGGCGGCACAGGACTCGGTAACTGCAGCGCGCAGGCGGCACAGGACTCGGTAACTGCAGCGCGCAGGCGGCACAGGACTCGGTAACTGCAGCGCACAGGCGGCACAGGGCTCAGTAACTGCAGCGCACAGGCGGCACAGGACTAGGTAACTGCAGCGCACAGGCGGCACAGGCCTCAGTAACTGCAGCGCACAGGCGGCACAGGACTTGGTAACTGCAGTGCACAGGCGGCACAGGGCTCAGTAACTGCAGAGCGCAGGTAGCACAGGGCTCAGTAACTGCAGTGCACAGGCTCAGCCGGGTTCATATAGCGAGTCCTGCTCACTGATTTGTAATTGTTCTCAGCCTGCCCATCGGCCGCCTAGCCAGCTCTGCAGACCGCCTGCTATGACCAGCAGGCGGCTGGACAGGTGAGTACATTACAATTACATGGAGCGCACATCCTCACATTATAGGTTGATCTACTGCTTGTCAGCAAAAATGAACAAGAGCTACACCAGCGAGGGAACAGCCCAGTGGTCCAACCACACCGCTGCTGCCAGCCCCCGGCTCTGGACTGCACCACCACACAGCACCACTTACCTCTCCTGGGCTCCCTGCAAGCAGACTGAAAAGAAAAGGGCATTAACCCCTATACAGACTGCTGCTCATTAAAAACACCTGGGCCAAATGGGGAGGAGCGCTCGTCCAAGTGAAAAAGGATAGACAATTATATCCAAACATGGAGGGAGAGGCCTGGAGCGCACCCTCACGCTATACTTGATCTAATGCTTCTCAGCAAAACTTTACAAAAATGAACAGGAGGTTCTTAGTTACTCTTTGATCAAGCAGTACAGCCCCACTTGCCACTTCACGGCGACCTCTTTATAGCAGGTCCCTACACTAATGGGGGCAGCACTGCACGGCAGCCGCAGCGACAGTCACACCAGCTGTGGCAAGTGGGCTGATATGTTTGATCAAAAACTATACTAAAGGGCTTTCTTGCTACTTCAGTTGTGTGATTCCTGGCGGATTCTGCATCCGTCAGACAGGGAGTATTCCTTTTATTCCCCGCCCCACGGTTCTTATAGTCGGTTGGACTATATTATGATTTCACATTCAGCCCTGCCCCTGTTGTCATCCGTGTCAATCGGAAATATTCTATGGTCCGATCACGCTCCTGTTTTTTGCTCCCTGCGGCTTCCGGCCTCACAGCAGAGGGTTTGGAACTGGAAGTTAAATGAATCCCTTCTTCTGGATGCCACCTGCACTGCAGACATGGAAATACCATCTCTTGCTTTCTAACTAACCATGAGGGTGACCCTACTCTGTTGCCAACCCAGTGGGAGGCCCTGAAATGCGTGGTCAGGGGGGTGCTGATTAAGCATGGTGCCAGAATTAAGCGGGACCGAGCGGCTACTCTTAACAAAGCGTTGACCAAGGTCTCCTCCTTAAAGCACCCATAAGAATGCCCTTTCACCCCTGTACTCCGGGAGCTACAGGAGGCGCGGCAGGAAGTCCTCGCCTCCTGGAAGCGCCTGGGGCCGATTCGTTCCAACATCCCGGAGCAGATTTTATGAGCACGGTAAATAAAAGCGGGCGCATGCTGGAAAGGGGCGGTTCGCCCCCAAAATGGCCAGCCCATATCTCCACCATTAAAACTACCTCAAACTCCGTGGTGCTTTGTACGGATGAAATCGCCCACACTTTTCATTCCTTTTACTCCAAATTATATAACCTGCCACCCCCCTCCCAGCCTAACCAGCCAGGGGTGTTTCCTCACCCTTCTTTAATGACTAAGATCCCGACATCGGTTGCCAATTCCCTTGACGAACCTTTTACTTAATGGAGCTGCAGTCAGTAATCAAAGCCCTTTCCCCTGGGGGAAGAGCCCAGGGCCTGATGGGTATACAGCCCAATTCTATAGATCTTTCTCGGATTCACTCTGCCCTACGCTCCTCGATGTCTTTAATTCACTCTCAGTAGATACCCCTTTTCCCCCCCAGGCAATGTTGGCGCACGTAGCTGTCCTTCTTAAACCTGGGAAGGATCCTCAGTCATGCGGTAGCTACCGCCCCATTTCTCTACTCAATGTAGATCTCAAAATCTATGCGAAGCTAATTGTGAATAGAATTAACCCCCTTCTGGCCTCCATTGTCCATCCAGATCAGGTGGGCTTTATACCGGGCAGAGAGGCGCGTGATAATACGCTCAAAACATTGGACATTATTCACTATCGCGTTCTCGTAAGATTCCTCAAATGGTTCTGTCTCTTGATGCAGAGAAGGCATTCGACCGTTTTTTTGTGGCCTTCCTGTGTCAGACTTTGACATGTATTGGGTTGGCCCACTTTCCTGTCCAGGATTGGAGCCTTATATTGCACCCCTCTGCCGTATAAAAGGTCAATGGTGCCTTATCTGCTCCCCTTCCGATTTTGAATGGACACGGCGGGGCCCCCCCTTTTACCCCCAAATTACTCTATGTTTTGATAATGGAGATCTGATGGGGGCCATAAGGCAATCCTGATATTAAAGGATTGAGGTGGGGCCCACGGAAATAAATGTTCTGCCTTTGCGGATGACTTCTACTTTATGTTACGAACCCGCATTTTTCTCTCCCGGCCGTTATGGCCGTCATCAGAGTTTTGGGAAACGTGGTCTGATTTTAAGATTAATTTTTCAAAATCTGAAGCTCTTAGCGTCGGCATTGCCCCAAAAGATCTAGCCACGTTACGACCAATTTTCCTTTTGAGGGGCCAAAATTGGGATCTCATATTTAGGGTTCGCATCTCTAGGATCTTTCGAAGCTTTTCCCCAAACATTTTCCTCCCCCTACTAAGCAAATACAAAAAGACTTAGATAATTGGCAGCTAAAGGGACTTATCGTGGTTTGGAAGAATAAAGTTGCTCAAAATGACGATTCCTTCCGAAATTCTTATACCTTTTCCAAACCCTTTCTATTCATATCCCACCCCATTTGGAAGAGGGTTCGCCGATGTTTCACCTCATTTCTCTGGTCCACCCGGGGTGCGTATTGCCTATGAGACGCTCATTAGGCCCAAAAATGCAGGGGCACAGGATTGCCGTTGTAGGTTGTATTATTTGGCCTCGGCCTAACCCGGCCTTTTGGCACGGGCCTTCAGATAGGGATAACAAATTATGGGTCTATTTGGCTGAGATCTTAGCTCCTCGGCGGGGGCGGTTCTCCCCTGACCTGGATTTCCTGCTCTCCAAGAGGGTGCCTCTTTCCTCCTTCTGTGTAAGACACACGATGTCTGTCCTGCACTCACATAGGGAAATCCTATAATCTTGTAGATCGTAGTGGCCCCTGTGTCCCACTTACAGAAAACCGGACTTCCCCCCGGCCACTCGCCAAATAATTTCCGGGGGGCTCAAAACAGGCTCCGTTACGCCTTTGTCAGGTGGGCTTCGGAGGAAATTGAGATCATTGCGGCATTCTTGGGGGATGGCGGTCTGGGTAGAGGGCCTCCTTCCAATATTTGCAACTGGGCCCACTTCTTTTCTAAATTAAGTCTACCATTAACCTGACCAGGCTCTTACAGCTTTTGAGGATGCGGTGGTTCTGCGACAAGTTTTGAGACACTCTCTGTCATCTATGTCCAAGTTTGTTGCTCTCTGATCGCTTTAGGTCTCTTCCCCCCTTTTTGCCAGCGATGGGGAAAATGAATTGGGCCTCTCTTTTTCTACGGCTCAGTGGGAAACGCTGTTTTCCAGCTCACCCATCCCAGCGATGAAGCCTCAAAGCACCAGGAACCTGTTATAAAGATCTTGTCACGCTGGTACAGAGCTCCCGCAGTCTTGCATAAAATGTTCCCAGCAACCTCTGCTGTTTGCTGGAGGTGTGGGAAAAGGAGAGGGGAAACCCTGTCCCACGTTTGGTGGGAGTCCCTACTCAGAGGGTTTTGGACTTCTGTGCTAGAGGTGGGTTGAGGCGGCAACGGACTTCTGAAAAAACATCTATTACAGGCTGCCAAAACTAAATTCCACGGAAATGAAGTCTCCTGTCCCCCCAACCTTGGAGGATTGGTTTGCAAGATTAGTGCGGTTCAGAGAATGGAGGGAAATTTGGTAGCCCAAACTCCAGAGCAAGCATTTAAATTCACTAGGGCCTGGTCTAGCTGGTCCCTTTTCAAAAACCTCCCCCCTTTATCTTCAATCACCTTTAGTCTGGGGGTTTGGCTGTGGCAGTTTTGGTTTCCACTCCCCTCCTCTACATTGGGCTTCCCCGTTATTTTCCTCTTTTTTTTTCCTTTTCCCATCCTCACCCCCGTTTTTCTTTTTTGTGTGTGTGTCCCTTTTTCCTATCTGTGAGATTGCCTATTGTTATATGGGTGTTTTGTCCTCTCTGTTATGTTGGTGTGGGGTTTTTTTTCTTTCTTTATTTATTTACTTTTTTTTTTTTTTTTTATTTCTTTTGGGTATATGGGTGCTTACAGCGCCCGTTTTTTTTTTATTGCTACTAGTTTGTAGTATGTATCCATTTTCTCATGTCTCTTGGCAAATTTTCAGGAAGTGACATGTCATGGTATGCATATTAGATGTCTTAGTGATTGAGATCCTTTTCTTTTTCTATTGCCGATGCAGTTCTTGCTTTGTTATGATGTGATCTTGACATGTTGCTTGCTGTGAGTTTATGTTCATTGATATATTCTGTTCAATAAAATTTCCTGTTCAATATATACTAAGAACCTCCTGTTCATTTCTGTAAAGTTTTGCTGAGAAGCATTAGATCAACGTGTGAGGGTGCGTGCTCCAGGCCTCTCCCTCCATGTACAATATCTACATAGTGTTGTCGTCCATAAGGACAATTTTTCTGCCTTTGTCAGACCACTTGCATTAAACTCTCTCCTCCACCAGACTCTTCTCTCCTCCATCTCCAGACCGCTCTGTCCTCTTCCAGACTGCTCTATCCTCCTCCAGACTGCTCTGTCCTCCTCCAGACTGCTCTGTCCTCCTCCAGACTCCATTGTCCTCCCTTTCAGACTCCTCTGTCCTCCCTTTCAGACTCCTCTGTCCCCTCCAGACTTCTCGGTCCCCCCTTTCCGACTCCTCTGTCCCCTCCAGACTCCTCTGTCCTCCCTTTCAGACTTCTCTGTCCTCCTCCAGACTCCTCTGTCCTCCTCCAGACTCCTCTGTCCTCCTCCCTCCAGACCCCTCTGTCCTCCTCCCTCCAGACCCCTCTGTCCCCTCCAACTCCTTTGTCCTCCTCCAGACCCTTCTGTCCTCCTCCCTCCAGACCCCTCTGTCCTCCTCCATACTCCTCTTTCTCCCCCCCGACTCCCCCCTCTGTCCTCCCCCAACCATCTGTCCCCTCCAGACTCCTCTGTTCTCCCTTTCAGACTCCTCTGTCCTCCTCCAGACTCCTCTGTCCTCCTCCAGACTCCTCTGTCCTCCTCCCCCCAGACTCCTCTGTCCTCCTCCAGACTCCTCTGTCCTCCTCCCTCCAGACTCCTCTGTCCATCCCTCCAGACTCCTCTGTCCTCCTCCCTCCAGACTCCTCTGTCCATCCCTCCAGACTCCCCTGTCCTCCACCCTCCAGACTCCTCTGTCCTCCCCTCACAGACCCCACTGTCCTCCTCCCAGACCCCTCTGTCCTCCTCCAGACCTCTCTGTCCTCCCTCCAGACTCCTCTGTCCCCTCCAGACTCCTCTGTCCTCCTCCCTCCAGACCCCTCTGTCCTCCTCCAGACCCCTCTGTCCTCCTCCAGACCCCTCTGTCCTCCTCCTGACTCCTCGAGCTCCTCCAGACTCCTCTATCTCCTCCAGACTCCTCTGTCCTCCCTTTCAGACTGCTCTGTCCTCCTCCCTCCTCTGTCCTCCTCCCTCCAGACCCTTCTGTCCTCCCTCCAGACCCCTCTGTCCCTCCAATCCCTGTCTCCTCCAGACCCTTCTGTCCTCCCTCCAGACTCCTCTAGAGGTAACTTATTTTACTATAATTCACAAATGTAGAAGTAATGGAGCGGCGCGCGCCAATCTTCTCCTTTTCAATACTTTATTGTAGATAAAATGACAACATTCAGTTGGGAGACAGATACTTCACCCAATGATCGTTTCGCGTGTTCACTCTCTCGCTTTCTCAAGGCATGATGGGAGAGACGCGCTCCTCCGCAATATAACCCCCCCCCTTCGTACCTATCTCAGCCGCTACAATTAAAACAACACACATTTAAAAACATTACTTACACAAAACCCGAGAGATCGTTCCTTTCGTTTAATCCTAGTGGACCCACTGCTGCAGTTTTCAGGACCCATCTAGACTCACTTTGTAGCAGTTCAGTCTGCCGATCTTTGTTAACCCCTGCCTTACTAATCTACTCAATCCCAGCAAATTATGTATCTGATGTGTCTCCTCCATGTACATCTCGTATATGATTAATAAAGCGAGGTACACCTTGTCCCGATTTCACAGAGTATATATGTTCTTTACTTCTTTTATACAGTGGTCTGATAGTTTTACCTATATAGTAACGCTCACAACTGCACCATATCGCGTCAACTACATAGTTTGATTTACAAGTTATTAAATCTTTTACCTTATGTTTAACTGGTCCTAAACAAACATTTTCACCTGTTATCATTTTGGAACAGATATTACAATTCCCTATTGGGGCTACATTTTTAACCAATCATTATGTTTTTCTTTCACTCTGCTGTTCACTAATTTATCCTTCAAATTCTGACACCTTTTAAAAGAGACAATTGGAGGTTGCAAGATCTTATCTTTCAGATCATTATCAGTCATAAGTATGTGCCAATGCTTTCTCACCGTACGTTTCACATAATTTGACAAATTACTATACTCAAAGGAGAAGACAAACCTGTTTATATTACTTTTTATACGTTTTTTATACAACAATTGTTTTCTCTCTTGTTTCATTGCTTTAGTAAAGGCTCTTGATATGTTCTTTTCCTCATATCCTCGAGCCCTAAGCCTTTCCATCAGGTCAATTGATTGTTGCAAAAAGTCTTCATATTCACTGTTATTACGCCTTAGTCTTAAGAATTGTCCATATGGGAGCGATTTTTTAACATGCATTGGCTGAAAACTATCATTATGCAGTAACGAATTTGTAGCATTGGGTTTCCTATATCCCCTAGTTATTATCACATTTTCCTTCAACTGCACCTCTACATCTAGAAATACTACACTATCACCCCCAAATGTCGCTGTAAATGCCATATTTAAATTATTCTCATTTATGTATTTTACAAAATCCTCAAACTAACCTTGCGATCTCGACCAAATGATCATCACATCGTCAATAAATCTCGACCAGTGTTGTATATATTGCAAGTATGGATTCCTCACATTATATATAAATTCCTCCTCCCATAAGGCCAAAAAAAATATTAGCAAAAGTCGGGGCGACTGGTGTCCCCATCACCGTCCCGGTGTGTTGAATGTACCATTGATTCCAAAAACAAAAGGCATTGTGTGTTAATATGAACTCCAACAACTCACAAAGATATTCTACATGGTTTTCTTCCCTATTCGATCGCTTCAAAAATGATCTAACTGCCGCTATCCCATCTTTGTGTGAAATCCATGTATACAGACTGACAACATCAATTTTTGCCAGACTGTATCCTGGCTCTATATTCAACTCATCTAAATTTCAAAGAAGAGTTTTAGTATCTAATAGAAATCATGGTACATTTGCTAGTAATGGTCTCAGTACCCAATCCAGGTATTGAGACACAAATTCAGTTAGCGACCCCAATTCCTGCAATTATCGGGCGTCTCGGAGGGCACTGTTGATTTTTATGTACTTTCGGGAGAAAGTACCAAGATGGTTTGGAAACTTCTTTTGGAAATAATTTTTCGGCTAATCTCTGTGAAATGAATTTATTTTGAATACCTTTTTGCAACAATGTTTGTAATTTTCAGTTGGATCCTTAGTTAGCTTTTTATAAGTTGTTTCATCATTTAATTGTCGAGTTGCCTCCTCCATGTAATATGTCTTATCCATGATTACAATATTTCCCCCCTTATCAGCGGGCTTCACGACTATTTCTGTATTGTTCCTCAACCTTTCCAGGGCCTCCTTCTCCTCCCTTGTCAAATTAAATTCAAGTTTGGGATAAATAAGGGCCTTTACATCTCTCAAAACTGCCTCCTGGAACATGGCTAACGCTGAGCCCGCTGGCAAGGGCAGAGAAAGGTAGATTCTTCACCTCCACTAAAATGATCCTCTTCAATAATCTCCCCTTCCTCTTTCTCCTTGTCTTCATTCAAAAGATCAAAGAGATCTTTAACAATTTCTCGATCGGTGTCAGTCATATTTACTCCCAAAAGAAAATCCTAACCTACTAACCTTCATTGGCTTTTCCCCTTCACATACTGAAATTATCTCTTTATCAGTTTTATTTTTAAACATTTTATACAAATTTATTTTTCTTGGAGACTTACTTAGATCTATTTGAAATTGGGTGTAATTAAAGGGGCTAGTTAAGCAAAAATGTAACCCTTTTGACAGCAATGATTTATCTGTTTCTGTAAGTTCTAAACTTGATATATTTATAATATTATTTTTGTCCACTTTAATGCATGTGGAATTTCGAGGAGCAGGACACTCTACCTCCTCCAAGAGACCTGCTTCCTCTTGGTACCGCCCCGTCTGTGAGGGTAACTTATTCTTTTTTCTCCCCCCACGGCGTATTCTTTGCCTATGATGAACCTTCATCACCCCGTGTAATAGTCCCGGAATGATCTCGTTGAGTCCCCATGGCTTCGTCCCCTATACTGGAGTTTGAGCCGGAATCCGTTGTCCAATAATCCATCTTTTTAAATGAGGGGCGCGATCTTCTCCAATTCCTTTTCACTGTCTTCTTATTACTACTTGTTTTTTTCCAGGTGAAAATACGGCCTTGTTCAAAATCAATTTTGTCCCGAGTTAAACATAAGGTAAAAGATTTAATAACTTGTAAATCAAACTATGTAGTTGACGCGATATGGTGCAGTTGTGAGCGTTACTATATAGGTGAAACTATCAGACCACTGTATAAAAGAATTAAAGAACATATATACTCTGTGCAATCGGGACAAGGTGTACCTCGCTTTATTAATCATATACGAGATGTACATGGAGGAGACACATCGGATACATAATTTGCTGGGATTGAGAAGATTAGTAAGGCAGGGGTTAACAAAGATCGGCAGACTGAACTGCTACAAAGTGAGTCTAGATGGGTCCTGAAAACTGCAGCATTGGGTCCACTAGGATTAAACGAAAGGAACGATCTCTCGGTTTTCTGTAAGTAATGTTTTTAAATGTGTGTTGTTTTAATTGTAGCGGCTGAGATAGGTACGAAGGGGGGGGGTTATATCGCGGAGGAGCGCGTCTCTCCCAGCATGCCTTGAGAACGCGAGAGAGTGAACACGCGAACCGATCATTGGGTGAAGTATCTGTCTCCCAACTGAATGTTGTCATTTTATCTACAATAAAGTATTGAAAAGGAGAAGATTGGCGCGCGCCGCTCCGTTACTTCTACATTTGTGAATGATATGAACGGACTTGCTTTCTTTGTTTGGAGCTGAGCACCACGTCTCCAAATAGTAATTGTTTTTCCGTGAGTGACTCGTGGTCCTCTGGATTTAGGAGCTTATATGTGGAGTGGTGCCTCCTTGATTTCTTTGATACGGGGATTATTTTACTATAAAATAACAGGACTGGGCCTGGGAAATGAAGCATGGGTAATGGCGGCTGTTACTCCCTTGAGTTTCACTTTATCTGCAGTTTCTTTTCAGGAGACGCGATGCATTGAACTGGTGCGATGTGCTGCTGCGCAGGGGCGGAGTGTGCTGCTGCGCGGGGCGGAGTGTGCTGCTGATCGGGGCGGAGTGGCTGCTGGCAGGGGGCGGGATGTGCTGCTGCGCGGGCGGCAGGTGTGCTGCTGCGCGGGGCAGAGTGTGCTGCTGCGCGGGGGCGGAGTGTGCTGCTGTGCGGGGCAGAGTGTGCTGCTGCGCGGGGCAGAGTGTGCTGCTGCTGCGAGGGCAGGTGTTCTGCTGCGCCGGGGCGGAGTGTGCTGCTGCGCGGGGGCGGAGTGTGCTGCTGCACGGGGCGGAGGTGCTGCCGGAGTGTGCTGTGCACGGGGGCCGAGTGTGCTGCTGCGCGGGGGCTGAGTGTGCTGCTGCGCGGGGGCAGGAGTGTGCTGCTGCGACGGGGGCGAGTGTGCTGCTGGCAGGGCAGAGTGTGCTGCTGCACGGGGCGGAGTGTGCTGCTGCACGGGGGCGGAGTGTGCTGCTGCGCGGGGGCAGAGTGTGCTGCTGCGCGGGGGCAGAGTGTGCTGCTGCGCGGGGGCAGAGTGTGCTGCTGTGCGGGGCAGAGTGTGCTGCTGCGCGGGGGCGGAGTGTGCTGCTGCGCGGGGCGGAGTGTGCTGCTGCGCGGGGGCGGAGTGTGCTGCTGCGCGGGGGCAGAGTGTGCAGCTGCACGGGGCAGAGTGTGCTGCTGCGCGGAGGCGGTGTTCTGCTGCGCAGGGGCGGAGTGTGCTGCTGCGCGGGGGCGGAGTGTGCTGCTGCGTGGGGGCGGAGTGTGCTGCTGCGCGGGGGCGGAGTGTGCTGCTGCGCGGGGGCGGAGTGTGCTGCTGCGCGGGGCGGGAGTGTGCTGCTGCGCGGGGGCGGAGTGTGCTGCTGCGCGGGGCGGAGTGTGCTGCTGCGCGGGGGCGGAGTGTGCTGCTGCATCGGGCGGAGTGTGCTGCTGTGTGGGGGCGAAGTGTGCTGCTGCTTGGGGCGGAGTGTGCTGCTGCGCGGGGGCGGACGGTGCTGCTGCGCGGGGCGAAGTGTGCTGCTGCTTGGGGCGGAGTGTGCATAGACTATGTTGGTTATAAATAGTAGCAAATGACCTGAGCTCCAGTTCTCTACACTGTATCCTGCCTCCTGGGAGTTGTGCTGCAGCTGATGATGGGAGTTGTGCTGCAGCTGGTGATGGGAGTTGTGCGGCAGCTGGTGATGGGAGTTGTGCTGCAGCTGGTGATGGGAGTTGTGCTGCAGCTGGTGATGGGAGTTGTGCTGCAGCTGGTGATGGGAGTTGTGCTGCAGCTGATGATGGGAGTTGTGTGCGCAAGTTTGTGATGAGGGTGAGGGGTTGTGCTGCAGCTGGTGATGGGAGTTGTGCGGCAGCTGATGATGGGAGTTGTGCTGCAGCTGATGATGGGAGTTGTGTCTCCTCAGGTCCGTGTATCTGCACAACAACAAGCTGACGGACGCCGGCCTCCCGGACAACGTGTTCAACTGCTCGGACAACGTGGAGATCCTGATCCTGTCCAGCAACTTCCTGCGCCACGTGCCCAAGCACCTGCCGCCTGCCCTGTACAAGCTGCACCTGAAGGTACGCCCCCCAGAGGGGAGACCGGGGAACTACAGCCCTCCCCAAAACCAGCCGGACACCCCTCACATTATATACAGCATCTCCCAGAAGTCAGGACACCCCTCACATTATATACAGCATCTCCCAGAAGTCAGGACACCACTCACATTATATACAGTATCTCCCAGAAGTCGGACACCCAATATTACAGCTCTCCCAAAGTCCAGGACACCCCTCACATTATATACAGCATCTCCCAGAAGTCAGGACACCCCTCACATTATATACAGCATCTCCCAGAAGTCAGGACACCCCTCACATTATATACAGCATCTCCCAGAAGTCAGGACACCCCTCACATTATATACAGAAGTCAGGACACCCCTCACATTATATACAGAAGTCAGGACACCCCTCACATTATATACAGAAGTCAGGACACCCCTCACATTATATACAGAAGTCAGGACACCCCCATTATACACAGAAGTCAGGACACCCCCATTATACACAGAAGTCAGGACACCCCCATTATACACAGAAGTCAGGACACCCCCATTATATACAGAAGTCAGGACACCCCTCACATTATATACAGAAGTCAGGACACCCCTCACATTATATACAGCATCTCCCAGAAGTCAGGACACCCCTCACATTATATACAGAAGTCAGGACACCCCTCACATTATATACAGAAGTCAGGACACCCCTCACATTATACACAGAAGTCAGGACACCCCTCACATTATATACAGAAGTCAGGACTCCCGGTGAACATTAGGGGTGACATGTATGATCGGGCTTTTCGCGCGTTTTTTGGCGTATACTGCGCCTCCCGGCCCGAATCCCGCTGTCGGACGCAGGGATGCAGTGTTAGGCGCAGCGTTCGCCACTTTCAGCTGCGCCACGCATGAAGGGGCGGGCAGGGGGCGCGGTGTGGGCGTTCCGGGGAGGACACGGCGCTAGCTCAGCCAATCAGCTCTTTTCTGCATTTTTACTGTATTTTGAACTGTCCCGCCTTTGATTCTGATTGGTCAATCCTGCCCCATAGGTTTTAATGATTCACTGTCGCTCCTATTCTGATTGGCCGGTTTCTGCCGACCAATGAGAATAGCTTTCAGAATTTGAATTACTGTATTTCCCGGCAATTTCCAATATCCCAATTCTTGATATAGCGCCGTTCTAGATTTTTGGAAAGGGATTTTTTTTTTTAATTATATTTTCTTTTTGAAGTTTGAGCTCTTTTCTGAGAATGTTTTCCGCCTTTATAAAGGCGATTTTTTTCTTCATACTCCGCACGGACATCTTTAATGATTTCTCGCGGTTCTCCAGCCTGTCTCGAATCGGAATACATGTGAGGTGCAGTCCCGCACTGCGCCCATGTCCGCGCACTGTGCCCCACACACTGGCGAGGCGCAATGAACTTTTTCTCACATGTATGAGCGCACCTCCACGGACGGCAGATCTTAGGCGCAGCGCCGTACTGCGCCTCAGTCCCCGCACTGCGCCTAACACACTGGCGGGGCGCAGTAGACTTTACATGGAATGTATGAACGCGCCCCGGCCCCAACATAAATCAGGCGCAAATTTCGCCGGAAAGGTGCGCCCAGACGTGGCGAGATTCATACATGTCGCCCTAGGTGCAGAGCCCAGGACACCTGGTGTACATTAGGTGCAGAGCCCAGGACGCCCGGTGTACATTAGGTGCAGAGCCCAGGACACCCGGTGCACATTAGGTGCAGAGCCCAGGACGCCCGGTGTACATTAGGTGCAGAGCCCAGGACGCCCGGTGTACATTAGGTGCAGAGCCCAGGACGCCCGGTGTACATTAGGTGCAGAGCCCAGGACACCCGGTGTACATTAGGTGCAGAGCCCAGGACACCCGGTGCACATTAGGTGCAGAGCCCAGGACGCCCGGTGCACATTAGGTGCAGAGCCCAGGACACCCGGTGTACATTAGGTGCAGAGCCCAGGACACCCGGTGCACATTAGGTGCAGAGCCCAGGACGCCCGGTGCACATTAGGTGCAGAGCCCAGGACGCCCGGTGCACAGTAGGTGCAGAGCCCAGGACACCCGGTGTACATTAGCTGCAGAGCCCAGGACGCCCGGTGTACATTAGGTGCAGAGCCCAGGATGCCCGGTGTACATTAGGTGCAGAGCCCAGGACGCCCGGTGCACATTAGGTGCAGAGCCCAGGACGCCCGGTGTACATTAGGTGCAGAGCCCAGGACACCCGGTTGCACATTAGGTGCAGAGACCAGGACACCGTGCACATTAGCAATGCAGACCAGGACTCCCGGTGCACATTAGGTGCAGAGCCCAGGACGCCCGGTGAACATTAGGTGCAGAGCCCAGGACGCCCGGTGCACATTAGGTGCAGGATTATCATCATGTGACGACTGCATTCAGACAATAACAATTGATGTTTCTCCCACAGAACAACAGATTGGAGAAGATTCCCACTGGAGCCTTCAGCCAACTCTTTGGTTTGCGAGAACTTTACCTTCAAAACAACTTCCTCACCAATGACGGCATGAACAACGAGACGTTTGTGTAGGTTGATGTTTGTGAGACCTAATCTTGGACCCTAATGTGTATTCTGTAACGGGGCCCCATCTACCCTGTGTATGATACTAGGTTCTCCCTATGTGGAAGGTCATGACTGCTATATCCGCACCTGCTATACAGGCCCATGTAAGTCTAGGGTCGTCTTAACAACATTACGGGCCCTTGGCCTCAGCAGTGAACAAATACATGACCTTGCACCAGGCCCAAACATGACACCACAGGAGGCCTCTAAACAACCCCAACTACACCCATGTCACCATGCCGCATACGTCAGGACAGCTGACATGACTTCCGGTTCCGGCGCCGGCGCATGAGGCCGCAGTGAAGAACGGCTCCCCGCGCCCGCCGGCTTTTAGAGCGCCAATAGCTGTTTAAAACAGCGCAGACCGGCCGACCATAGCGGGGATAGCCCGTCCGCACACCGGAGCATTCAGTTCCGACGGAGATCGCGCGCACCGCGGACTCTGTCTACCTGCTCCGATTCACCCGCTGCGGGACACGTGAAGCCCCGGGGCCTGCCTGCTTCCTGAAGGGGGGTGGCTTAGGTGCGGCGCGCACCAGCAACAGCAGAAGGACGTTCTCTTCTGTGGTCCCGCTGGAAGTGGGGTAAGGAGCTCTCCCCTGCCCCAATAACACCCCAGAGGACTGACCAACTCCCGGAGGGGGGGCTTATGATACGGCTGGCTTGCCATACAGAAGCATTAACCCCAGGCTGCCTGCACACTTGCCACTCAGTGTGAACAGCTTATCTGCAGAAGGGGGACCCCTCATAGCTGCCAGAGGGGTTACAAACCCCCCACGTTCCTTCTGTCTGTTCTACTCCCTGAAATACTTACTCCGGAGTGCCCAGAAGACCAAAGCACCACGAGACCAGCCTCGGGATATACCTAAAATGGCCTCCACCAGCCACGTGCCGGCCAGGGACAGGGAGAGACAACACAGCAGTGCCAGCAGCAGCAAGGGGGAAGGTGATGCTGCAGGATCCTTCCTTGATTCCTGCCCAAAAGGATCCCAGGGCTCGCTGACTCCAGCCTGCAATATCCCGATTGATTACAAGCTCCTGGCTACGGAAGTGGCAAGACAAATAGCACCAGATCTGCAAGCGGCTCTTGAATCCACCGTCCAGGCCTCTCTGCTCAAGCTACAGCTGGAGGTTCAAGCTCACTCTGCCAGACTTGAAGAATTAGAAAGCAGAGTGAATGACCTGGAGACCGACAACAGCACTCTGAACGCCCGTCTGAAACTCTGCGCCAAAGCACAACTGGTGCAGCAAGAACGCATCGAAGACCTTGAAAATCGCTCCAGGCGGAGTAACCTGAGGCTAGTGGGTCTCCCTGAATCGTTCAAACAGCGCGACCTACAACCCCTCTGCCAGGAAGAGCTGCCCGCTGCTCTGGGCATCAACCATAGCTGCCGTATTGAAAGAATACACCGAGTAGGCCCAGAGGGAAGAACAGCCCCAGCATCTAAATCTCAGCAACGGCAGAAGAGCCGCACTGTGATAATGAAGTGTCTGGACTTTAATGATAAGGCTGAAATCCTGAGGGTGTATCGCAGGCTCAACAAGCCACTACTACTCCAGGGACACAAAGTGCTGCTGTTCGAGGACTTCTCCGCAGAGGTCTCCCAGAAGAGGCGTGCCTTCAGCAAAATTTGCACAGCACTATTTCATCAGAAGATGCGATTCCAGATTCTTTACCCGGCCACCCTCAAGGTGCTGGATCCTGATGGCCCGCCCAGGTTCTATAACTCAGCAGTGGAAGCGGAAGAGGATCTGCGTGACCTGACCAGCTTCAGAGGGATACCGGTCTCCAAAACCCCAGCTCGACCACCGCGATCGCCTGGGACGCCTGCAGCTGACTCCCAAGAGACCTTCAAGAGGGGACGGAGAGAGATCTCATGGACTCGCTCACGATCTCTATCACCGCCCCCACTCTCTCCTAAAGAAGGCCGCCAGCCGAGACGGAGGCGCCAACGGGACTCTACTCCGGACTGAGGGGACTGACCAACCTGCTCGACGAGGATCAGGTTTTGGGGATGGGGAGGGCTGGCTGTACGGACTGCACCCAAGAGTTGTTTCCATCATTTTTCTTCGCTGAAGGGCTGTGGGGTTTCACAGGGGTCTTTCTCAATTGATTTTGAAATGCCATTTCTTTCATAATTGTTCATAGGCCAATCTAGGAAATTCTAGTTACCTAAAGGTTTCTGCCGGTGGGGGAGGGGGGATATTATCTGTCACTTAGAAAGGTATCCTCATGCTGATGGAAAAAAGGAAGTCCTTCCAACGCATTGAAGGCGGTGCATGTAATAGCCCTCCTTCAGCGTCATTTTACATTTCTGCCGGCTGGCAAATGTTTGCATGCCTGTTATGCCAGTTTACTAGTTTGTTAAATTTGTCAATGTCCTACTGC
Organism: Phyllomedusa bahiana; assembly: GCA_025379985.1. NCBI lineage: Eukaryota > Metazoa > Chordata > Amphibia > Anura > Hylidae > Phyllomedusa > Phyllomedusa bahiana. The sequence continues at coordinate 52,370 of JAODAL010008348.1, read as the reverse complement.
GTCCATCTTCCATGCTCTAATTTGATGCCCCCGATGATCTGCAAAAAATTTTTGAGTCCACCTGACATATTAAGTGCCAACCCGCAGCTCTCCCACATAGAGATACCCTTTATATGCGGATCATCTCTGGAACATAAAGGGGCTCCGTTCCCCGAATTACCGGATGAAGGTGATCCGGCATCTAAAGAGACTTCGCCCTGATGTGGTTCTCCTACAGGAATCGCACTTGCAGGCTGATGACATCAAGCGGTTGGAGAAGCTGTGGGTGGGTCACGCCTTTGGCTCCCCGTCTACGTGTGGCAAGGCAGGGGTGGTCACGCTCATCCATAAAAATTTCCCTTTTGAACTGGTCTCACACGAACACGACACTGAGGGAAGAGTCTCGCACTTAGTAATCAAGTGGGGAGAATGTGACATTAGCATCTTTAATATCTATGGACCCAATGGTCAGAACCGGGTATTTTTCAGGGAGTTAGCGGAGAGGATTTGTGCCGATCAAAATCAATGCCAAATTATTGGAGGAGACATGAATGCGGTCTTAGACCAGGTGGAGGATAGGAGGGGAGGGCCAACATCCCAAGCAGGCAGAAGAGTCATTTCCAAGTCTGAAAAGGGAGTTTTTCGCCGCCTCTTGGATGCTGCTAATCTCCACGACTGTTGGAGGGAGCGGAATCCTGATGAGCGGGATTACACCTATTACTCCCCGGTTCACCAGTCGTGGTCTAGGTTGGACCATCTTCTGGTATCTGACACCCTCCAGACTAGAATTGAAAGTGCCAGAATTTTGAACATGGTCATCTCTGATTATTCCCCAATCTCTGTGGATTTGATGGAATTCTTTCCGAGAGGTGCAGACTTTATTTGGAAATTCCCGTCTTATCTTGCAAATACAGAAACTATTGCAGAGATGGTCAGGGGTTGGTGGATGACCTATACTTCGGACAACCAGTCCCACAGGCATGATCCCTCACTCTACTGGGCAACTGCAATGGCGGTGCTTAGGGGAAGGGTTTTAGCCTATACCTCTGTGGATAAACGTAAGCTAAAGGAGGCCTATCTGACCGCCTCGGAAAAAGTTAGGGAGACCTATAAGACCTTTCTCGGGGATAGCTCTGACAAACCCAAACGGGAATGGGAACAGGCCAAACGGGAGTTTGAACTTTGGGCTGATCGTAGAGAGGAACTACATAGGTCACACTTACACTCCACATTCTTCAGGTACGGAAACAAATCCGGGAAACTTCTTTCCCGGCTACTGAGAGGGGCCTACAAACCCGCACACATTCATGCTCTCCGCACACCGGAAGGTACCATTACCACTGATCCGGCAAAAATTAACGACACGCTCAGACAATTTTATGCTACTCTGTACTCATCAGAGGGTCAATTTCAAGCGGAGGATGGAAGGCAATTCCTCTCCAAAGTCAAATTGCTGCACTTGTCAGATCTCCAGAGGGAGGAACTGAATGCGGACATAACTGAGGAGGAGGTCAAGATGGCTATTCGCCACTTGAAGGCAGGCAAGACCCCGGGACCTGATGGGTTCTCGGGGGAGGTATACAAGATTCTGAGTGATCAGATCACCCCCATCCTCACCGAATATTACAACTCGATATTACATAATGAGCCTATCCGCCCAGAATCAAAAAACGCATACATTAAAATTATCCCGAAGAAAGGGAAAGACCCGCTGTTCCCTGCATCATATAGGCCCATATCCCTCATAGACATTGACCAAAAAATCTTGTCTAAGATACTGGCTGACCGCTCGCGGTTTTATGCCGCACTTGATTGGACCCTCCCCAAAGGGTTTCATCAAGGGAAGAGCGGCGGTGGGAAACATCAGGAAAGTGCTAGCGGTATTGGAAAGGGTCCGACACAAACCATTGCCAGGGGAGAGGCCTGTCCTGGTGGCCCTAGATGCAGAAAAGCCCTTTGATAACGTGCGATGGGACTGGCTTTGGTTTGTCCTGGATACCATGGGAATTACAGGGACGTTTAGGTCTGTCCTCTCTGCCATCTATGATGCCCCAACAGCCCAAATACATACCCCGGGCTTCCTTTCTCCAAAAATCCCCCTCCAGAAAGGGACAAGGTAGGGTTGTCCGCTTTCCCCCTTACTTTTTAATTTGGCCTTAGAACCCTTGGCACGGGTACTTGAGGATTCTGACCTCTTCTCGGGGATCCGGATAGGAGACAAAGAGGTGAAGACCGCTTTGTTTGCGGACGATCTCATACTATTCATGTCTGCTCCCCTGACCAGCTCTCACAGTGGCTGAGTTGCTGCGATATTTCGGCACGCTATCAGGGTACAAAGTAAACGTGTCCAAGAGTGAAGTGTTAGAAATCGGCCCGAAGCTATCACAGTCCCAGTGGGCGAACATGGGATTAGACATTACCCGGGCTCAGGAACACATCACCTATTTGGGTATCAAGGTGGGTCGGACTCCGGACTCGATGTATAAGTTAAATATTCCCCCTCTTATAAATAAAATCTCCCAGGACCTGAAGCGTTGGACCTCACTGCCACTGTCACTTGCCGGTAGATGCCACGCCATAAAGATGGTCTGCTTCCCACAGCTGCTATACCCGCTACAGACCCTCCCATTCCTGCTCAAACATACAGACATCAACCACATTAACTCATGCTTCTCCAGATTTATATGGGCAGGGAAAAAACCCCGTATTGCGCTACATAAACTGATCCTGCCAGTTAGGGCAGGGGGGCTGAATCTCCCAGATGTTAGGGGTTATAACCTGGCCTGTCTGACTCGTCACATGCTAGACTGGATTGGGGGTCGCTCCTGCTTCTCGAATTGGGAATTAGAAAGAGCGTTAATGCGCCCTTGGCACCCCAGGCCTTGCTCCATACCAGGTATCCTAAGCTGCCTCTCTGATTAAGTTGTCCCCCCTGTTCCGAGACACAATAATGGCCTGGAAGGAGCTGAGGAAACGCTTAGGCCTTTCCTTTGCTCTCTCCAAGGACCTGCCCATTTGGGACCATCCTGAGTTTCCGCTGGGTCAGAGCAACCCGATGTTTAGGAAGTGGAGGGAGGCGGGTCTGGCCAACGTGGGACAGCTAATGCAAGTGAGTTCTCGGAGATGGCTAAAGCCCCTGGAGATGCTCGAGAAGTTCTCCTTACCCAAATCACAGCTTTTGGCTGCCTATCAGCTCTTCTATTTCTGTAATGGGAGACTAAGAGATGTCTCCAAGGAGACCATCCCTAACGATTTTGACACTTTTGTCACCACTCACAGGGAGACATATTGTCTATCGAGGCTCTATGCTGATATGAGAGGGTGGTGTAGGAAACGGGTAGCTTCTCAGGCATTCCACTACTGGAGCCGCCGACTGGGAAATGCCCAGATCCCAGATATGATCCCGAAGGGTGTGGTGCCGTACGGAAAACACATCATCTGCGAGACCTGGCGGGAAACTTACTTCAGATAAATACAATGCCATCTATGCTTCAATCTCCCCCCTCTCAGAACTTCCCGAATAGATTGCAGCACTGCCCTAATGCGGCACACATAAAACGGACCTATGGCACGGTCTGTGGGAATGCAGCTATACACAAACCTACTGGGACACTGTCCTTCAGTATATTCAGCTTCACTTTGGGGTCACCCTAGAGAAACACTATGAACTCCTGATCTTCCATTGCCCCAGGCCTCCGGACACGGATGGGGGAGAGGGTTCTGAGGAGTCAGTCCACTCCACCGGTTTCCGGGAATAATCCATATTGCTCTTTTGGCAGCAAAACGAAGCCTCTTGCAGTTATGGCTGAAGCCCACTCTCCCGTCAATCTCCGGGGTCATAAAGCAGCTGGAGGATTATCTTATAGCGGACAGACTGGAGACAGAGAGGCGTAAGGAGATCCGAACCCCAGGGTTCTTCAGACGTTGGAGAACCTTCATAGAATCGCATTATTCTGACAGAGAGATAGAAGCCCTTATGCAGAGGTTCAAATATACCGATTGGTACTGTAGGGAGGGAATCGGGGGCACCTGGGGAGACTTCAGGTCTGAGGAACTTGGCCTTAGTATGGGTTCCATTAAGGACCACACGGTCACGAGAGATGAAGATAGGACGCAGTTGCACTTTAGTAGTGTAGTTATTTTGTTTAATTTCTTTTGTACCCTTGTAAATTGATGTTTTTTCTCTGTATGTATTATCTACATATTCCAGGCACAGGCCCGGAGAGTATGCAAATATGTGATATGACCACTATTACATGTCAGATATATGTGTTCACTGTTTAAATGTTTGAAAATGCAATAAAATTTGTTTAAAAAAAAAAAAAAGGACAGCTGACATCTTGTTGGGAGCCTGCAGCCCACGAGACTGATCAGTAGGGCAGATCTGCAAGTAAATCCTCACACCCACCAATTTACTGGTCCCTCTCCCCAAGTAGAGATATTCCCCCTCCTAAGCCACTCTCGCCTCTCACCCAGCCAACCAGTAAGTTCTACACTGCACTGACGAGGGGCAAATACCCCGAAACAGCCGTCTCCAGGTGGACTCAACTGGTTTGGCTCAAATCCCTTTCACATTGCAAGGCTCCTGCGAGCTACATGTGAACTGAGGATAACTACATCCAATAGAGGGCGCTGCGGAGTTCCTCAGCTCTTTTCCCAAAAGCTTTTGCTTTATGCAGTAGGGCAGATAGCAGACTTGTACCTCCTAAGAACCGGCGCAGTGATCCAAGACATGTGCGCTGGAACAAACATCCATTACCTGGGGCCCCTAGGCTTGTGGGGACCCCGGGCCAGTGTGGATAAGGTGGTCCTGTATATGCCCAGATCAGCTTTCAGTCATGTCACCAAGTAAAGCCCAATATGGTCGGGCTTGCTGGTCATGTTTGGGGGCCAACCTTGAATGGTCTTTCTCAGACTTCCGGTTTTCCTCTGTCTGCCCCCCCCCCCCCCACCCTTCATGCCGTGAGTTTTTTGGGCATTTTGTGTCCCCAAAAAATTGGAATAAAAAGTGATCAAAAAGTCACCTGCACGCCGAAATGGAACCCATAAAAAACTACACTTCACCCCGCAAAAAACAAGGCATCGCGCAGGTCCATAAGGGGGAAAAAAATGGCGGTCACAAAAAATGGCGCCGCATCAGAAACTTTAAAAAATCCAAATAATAACAATGTTTAAAAAGTACTAAAACCTAACAAAAACTCAACATACTTGATATCAGGGGAATCGTATCGACCTGCAGCACACAGACATCATTTATACAGAACAATGACCTCCATAGAAGCCAGACCCCCACAAGGATCATGTGATTGTATTTTTATATTTAACCTCACATAGTCTTCTTGGAGGTTTCCCAGTACAAGGTCCGGTCAGTGGTCCAATTAAAAAGTAGATATTGTCCCATCAAAAAGAAGCCCTGAACGAAAAAATAAGAAAGTTACGGCTCCTTGAGGGGAGGGGGGAGGAAAAAAACAAAAATCCCTTTATGATGTATTTGTAGTAATTGTCGCAGAACATTCGTTTTCCTTATTATTTCCATTTTCTTCTCGTCACTTCAGGAACCTGAACCGGTTGGAGTATCTTGACCTCTCGAGCAATAACCTGACGAGCATCCCCAGCGGTCTGCCCAGGAACATCGTTATCCTCCACCTGGAGAAAAACTCCATCCGGAACATCTCCAATGACGTCCTGACTCAAATTAGGAATCTGGAATATCTTCTGCTCCACAACAATAAACTGCGGGCGCGCGGGATCCACCCGTCAGCCTTCCTCGGCCTGAAGAAGCTGCACACACTTCATATGTACAACAACCTACTGGAGAAGGTCCCCGCGGGGCTGCCGCGCAGAGTCAAGACCCTCATGCTCCTGCACAACCAGATCAGCGGCATTTCTAAGGATGACTTTGCCACCACTTATCTCCTCGAGGACCTGAACCTGAGATACAACAAGATTATGAGCAGTGCGGTGCACAAGGACGCTTTCCGCAAACTACGGCTCCTCAAGACCCTGGAGCTCTCCGGCAACTTTCTGAGGTCTCTGCCACATGGACTCCCCAAGAACTTGGAGATTCTGAGACTAAATGATAACGAGATTAGCTCCATACCGCAAGACACGCTGGCCGGGATGGCCAAACTGAAGGAACTGTATATGAAAAACAATAAACTCAAGATCAGTTCCATCTACACCGGGGCCTGGGCTGAGCTCTCTAGTCTCCAGGTGACGTAGCCCTTCAGGCCTTAGTACATATGGCTTTATAGCAGCCTCTGGGAAGTATGCACCTTGTGGGACCATGGCATAAACAGTGGTATAACCAATAAGTAGCATGTTACCATGGCATAACCAGTGATGTAACCAGTGGTATAACTAATGAGTAGCGTGGTACCATGGCCTAGCCAATGATATAACCAATGAGTAGCATGATACCATGGCCCAGCCAATGATATAACCAATGGTGTAACCAATGAGTAGCATGGTACCATGGCATAACCAGTGATATAACCAGTGGTATAACTAATGAGTAGTGTGGTACCATGGCATAACCAGTGACATAACCAGTGGTATAACTAATGAGTAGCGTGGTACCATGGCTTAACCAGTGACGTAACCAGTGGTATAACCAATGAGTAGCGTGATACCATGGCCTAGCCAATGATATAACCAATGGTATAACCAATGAGTAGCATGGTACCATGGCCTAACCAGTGACGTAACCAGTGGCATAACCAATGAGTAGCATGGTACCATGGCCTAACCAGTGACGTAACCAGTGGCATAACCAATGAGTAGCCTGATACCATGGCCTAGTCAATGATATTACCAATGGCATAACCAGTGATATAATTAATAGTATAACCCATTTGTCTTATGACTTGTTTGAGTCACTTTCGGGCTTTATGATTGTGGGGAAAGTTCTTGTTGTTGAAAGTCTCCACCATAAGTATCTGCAAAAAATGCAAATCAATATACTTTACTTTCAGGGTGTGTACCCATCATGCACTTTGATGGTAAATTGATAGGAGGCACCATCAAAGTCTTATCAGTCCTAGCCCGGGAATGGGCCCTGGAAGTGTCAGCTTAAAATGGAGATCAGGTCAGGCTTGTACATGACTCTCCATTCTGTTCTATGGAAGTCCCCAGTACAGGAGAGCGCTGTGTTCTCCATTCTGTTCCATGGAAGTCCCAAGTACAGGGGAGAGCTGTGTTCTCCATTCTGTTCTATGGGAGCTCCCAGTACAGGGGAGCGCTGTGTTCTCCATTCTGGTCTATGGGAGTTCCCAGTACAGGGGACTGCTGTGTTCTCCATTCTGTTCTACGGGAGGTCCCAGTACAGGGGAGCGCTGTGTTCTCCATTCTGTTCTATGGGAGTTCCCAGTACAGGGGAGCGCTGTGTTCTCCATTCTGTTCTACGGGAGTCCCGAGTACAGGCGAGTGCTGTGTTCTCCATTCTGTTCTATGAGAGTTCCCAGTACAGGGGAGCAATGTGTTCTCCATTCTCCTCTATGTGAGTTCCCAGTACAGGGGAGCAATGTGTTCTCCATTCTTCTCTATGGGAGTTCCCAGTACAGGAAGCGCTGTGCTCTCCATTCAGTTCTATGGGAGTTCCCAGTACAGGGGAGCGCTGTGTTCTCCATTCCGTTCTATGGGAGTTCCCAGTACAGGGGAGCGCTGTGTTCTCCATTCTGTTCTATGGGAGTTCCCAGTACAGGGGAGCGCTGTGTTCTCCATTCTGTTCTAAGGGAGTTCCCAGTACAGGGGAGCGCTGTGTTCTCCATTCTCCTCTATGGGAGTTCCCAGTACAGGGGAGCGCTGTGTTCTCCATTCTGTTCTATGGGAGTTCCCAGTACTTAGATTCTAGGGCTCTACACACCTGACCCATAAGTATTCCTCTCTTTCCAGCTCCTCGACTTGTCCGGAAACCTTCTCTCCTACGTCCCCCCGGACCTCCCAGAGAGTCTCGAATACCTGTATCTCCAGAGTAACAAGATCTCCATGGTCCCTGACAGCGCCTTCCAGGCCACTCCCAACCTCAAGGGCATTTTCCTCAGGTAACGCAGTGTCGCGCCCGCTATCGGCCATTAAAGGGGAAGTCTCATTTTTGTTATTTAATAGAGCAAATTCTGTAAAAACCTGTGGAAAACGTTACTTAATCATAATTTATATTTTGTTACATTATTTACTCTTTTATATTTATGCCTGTAAGTGATGACGTCCGCTTCGGAATTATTTACTCCTACATGTACTACAGAGGCGCCGGCAAAATCACACCAGTTTGTATAATGTGACATTTTTTTCCTAGTGGATAGCTATATATATAGAAGCCCCAGCCTCATGACTAGCATGCATGCCCAACAGATAGGTATCTCCTGCGCATGCGCATTACTCAGGAGGCCGGCACTTCTACAATGCAGCCGCCCATTGCCTGCCCTAAAAGAAACGTTACCCTATACAAAGTAGTGTGACACTGCATTCAAGGAGGGTGGTTGGGGGCTATACTATATAAGTCCCGACCTCCTGACTAGCACGCATGCCCAACAGATAGGTATCGCCTGTGCATACCCATTACTCAGGAGGCCGGCACTTCTATAGTGTAGCCACCCACCACCCTCCCCGAAAAAAACATTATACAATACAAAGGAGTAAGAAACTGCATGCAGTGAGGACAACAGGCAGCTATACTATAGAAGCGTTGGCCTTCTGACTAGTGCGCATGCGCAGGAGATAGTTGTCTCCTGCGCATGTGTACAAGTCAAGAAGACCAACGCTTCTATAGTGTATCCATCCACCGCCCTCCCTGAAAGAGATGTCACACAATACAAAATAGTAAGACACTGCATTCTGCAAAGGACGGTCGGTGGCGGCTAAACTATAGAAGCATTGGCCTCCTGACTACCGCGCATGCGCAGGAGATATTTATTTCCTGTGCACTGGTCAGGAGGCCGGAGCCTCTATAGTGCATGTACGAGTACAGGGTGACATCCCAAATGGAACGTGATCATCTACAGAGTAAACAATGTAACAAGTTTAATAATATTGTTTTTCACATAATTGGCTTCACTCATTTTTTTTTTATAAATGACTGGAACGTCCCTGAATCCTAATGAGACCGTCTCCGGCAGGTTCAACACGCTGACGCCGCAGTCGGTGATGGAGTCGGCCTTCCAGGGACTGGAGAAGCTGCAGGTTCTGGACATTGAGAACAATCTCGCTTTCAAAGTCACCAAGAAGAAAACCAAAGAAGAAACAGAAAAAGAGGATTAAGCCCGAAAATTCATTGTGGTGAGGATCGGACGTCCGGAGCTAGAAGCTATTATACCATTATAACGCTTCAGTCCTGAGCTGCGGCCAGATGCTGGTCCTGGGGGACCGGGGCCCTATTTCATCTTTCTCCAGTACCCCAGAGTTAATATTCCCATATACACCCGAGTATAAGCCGAGGCACCTCATTTTGCCACAAAAAACTGGGAAAACTTATTGACTCGAGTATAAGCCAAGGGTGGAAAATGCAGCGGCTACTGGAAAATTTCAAAAATAAAAATGGATACCAATAAAATTACATAGACAGGTATTTATTCCCCATAGACAGGTTATAGGCAGGTATATGTCACCTATAGGCAGGTAAGGGCAGGTATATGTCCCCCATAGGCAGGTATATGTCCCCAATAGGCAGGTATATTTCGCTATAGGCAGGTAAGGGAAGGTATTTGTCCCCATAGGCAGGTATATGACCCCCATAGGCAGGTATATGTCCCCCAAAGGCAGGTATATATCCCCACAGGCAGGTATATGACCCCCATAGGCAGGTATATGTCCCCCATATGCAGGTATATGTCTCCCATAGACAGGTATATGTCTCCCATAGACAGGTATAGGCAGGTATATGTCCCCCCATAGACAGTGATAGGCAGGTATATGTCCCACATAGACTGGTATATGTCCCATATATGCAGGTATATGTCCCCTATAGTAAGGTATATGTCCTCCATAGGCAGGTATAGGCAGGTATATGTCCCCCATAGGTAGGTATATGTTCCCCATTGCCAGGTATAGGAAGGTATATGTCCCCCATAGGCAGTGATACAAAGGTATATGTCCCCCATAGGCTGGTATAGGAAGGTATATGTCCCCTATAGGCAAGTATAGGCAGGTATATGTCCCCCATATGCAGATATATGTCCCCTATAGACAGGTATATGTCCCCCATAGGCAGGTTTAGGCAGGTATATGTCCCCCATAGGCAGGTATAGGAAGGTATATGTCCCTCATAGGAAGGTATATGTCCCCCATAGGTAGCTATACGAAGGTATATGTCCCCCCTAGACATATATATGTCCCCCATAGGCAGGTATATGTCCCCAATAGGCAGGTATAGGAAGGTTTATGTCCCCCATAGTCAGTGATAGGCAGGTATATGTCCTCCATAGACAGATATATGTCCCCCATATTCAGTGATAGGCAGGTATATGTCCCCCATAGACAGATATATGTCCCCCATATTCAGTGATAGGCAGGTATATGTCCCCTATAGACAGGTTTATGTCCCCCATAGTCAGTGATAGGCAGGTATATGTCCTCCATAGACAGATATATGTCCCCCATATTCAGTGATAGGCAGGTATATGTCCCCCATAGACAGATATATATCCCCCATATTCAGTGATAGGCAGGTATATGTCCCCTATAGACAGGTTTATGTCCCCCATAGGCAGTGATAGGCAGGTATATGTCCTCCATAGACAGATATATGTCCCCCATATTCAGTGATAGGCAGGTATATGTCCCCCATAGACAGGTATTGTCAGGGTTTTTAAAAAAAAAATACCAGTACTCACCTCTCTCCCCGCTGCTCCGAGGCGCTCCGTCTTCTTCCTGGAAGTCTGGTTGCGGCCTTCTGGAGTCCTATTACGGAGGGAGGGCAGGGATGGTAACAAACCGCCTCTGCCTTCTCCCTGGAGGGTCCAGCTGCCGCCCTCCCCTCCCACAGTTTACGGCTAGGAACTCTGCACAGACGTTTCAGAACATTGGGCCCATTACTACACCCCCAAAATTGTGAGCCCATCTAGCCGCTGGGGATGCACCAGAGGTTTACAGGACTCTGATACAACATTTTGGTGTCCACAATCCCCGAATTATGATGGATCCAAGTCACTTGATCTTAGAGGATCCAGTTGTGCCGCTCCTCATAGCAACAGATTTCGTTCTGAAAGGCACCATGTACATGACATTTCCTGGGCCGGACACATCTTCCCTCCGCTGTTTGCCCCGGGGTTGCCCTTTAGTGGGGTCTGCAGACGTCCTGAGGCCTTGTCCAATCAGGCTGCAGCCTGGGCTTTGTGGTTACTATAGCTTGGGGCATGTTTGGCCGTCCAGATGCCCCGATAGCAGGACCCCTTGATGCCCCATCTGCACCCTGGACCCCGCTGACCATGACTTTCCTCCTTGTAGGATCGATCACATCTTCTCATCTGGCTTTGCTGAACATGGTGGTTCCTCCGGCGGTGACGGACTGGAGAAGACTCTTACTCACTGAGCCGATGTCCTCGCGGAGCCGCTGAGGCGGTCACTCTGTTTCTCTCTGTTATTTCAGGTTTCTGGATCAATCAGAAGATGGCTGAAGCCTCACACCCCCTGGACGGGCAGGGGGGCGCAGCGTCCGGGTGGGCGGCGACATAACTTATTTTTATAGCTATTATTATTCCTAGGATACAGTATGATAAGACAAGTATTATCCGATAAATCCAATGTATAGAGAGCGTCAGCGCCGCGTCCCACAACCTCTGCAACCTCCTATACTCTGTGTATCCAGGTCCCCACATCACAGCAGAGGGTTTGCTACAATCTCTCTAGGCTAATACAATTTCCATACATTGTATCAGGGAGGAGGATGATCGTGACTGGATACACTGTAGCAAAGCCTCAGCTGTGAAAAGTATTTTATATATAAAGGTTGTTATTCCCTTAAAGGGGTTGTATCATTACATTAAATGGTCTTCCGAATAAGGGGACAGTGAAAACAAACAACTTTACAATTGGATGTCATTAGCAGAGCGGTCTTGTTTTCACAGTCTCCCTTATCTTTGTTCCCCAGCGCAGGTCGGATCCCACCTTCTTTCATTTCATTGGCTGCCGGCTCTATTAATTTACATTCTGCCCGGCCCCCGGTCGTATTCACGGGAGTGCGCATTCTTGCCTCTCTCACTCAGAATAAGGGTCCGGCAGCATTTCACTCTGCATAGCCAACAGCTCCACAGTAACCCTGCAGCTACTTCTACAATCAGAAATCAGCAGAATTGTGCCTCGGTGCCTAATGCTGCTGTGTGTAAATATAGAAAGGAGACAGATCTGTTCTGCTCTGGATGAGTTCATAGAAGACTGGATTCAACTGTAAGAAACCCCCAGCTGTGAGAGGAGAAGAGATCAGTGCTCTGATGTCATAGACTGTCTAGACTGAATGCAGGGCTGTGGTATGTAAACAGCTCTTACAAAATAAGACTGCATAGGGAGAGGAACGACACAGTGACATGTGGACTCAGACAGAGAGGGGGATGGGAGAGCACACTGACTCGGGAGTGAGCACAAACAGTGAAGGGGGGGATGATGTCATCCTCCTTCAGTTAAGAAATACCCAGCTGGGAGGAGGAGAAACGTCCCTGGATTTCAGGAACTGAGAAGCTGAAGGTACAAGGAAACAGCCGAACTGATGAAGCGATACATCCCCTTTAATGTCAACACTGTAAATGCTTGCATTCCTATAATCCAACAAGCCTGCGGTATCCTTTCTTGGGGCTCTGCATGGCCTTGTTCCTCAGTTCCTCCTCTTGGCATGAACATATTGATAAGTGGGTGTTACCATTCTCCTTGTCAATAGTGTCCCCACGCACCTCACAGCGTCAGCATAAACTCATCAACATGTCTGGACGTGTTTCCTCGACCTCTGGTGTTTCTCAGTTACTCCTCCTGGCATGAATGATAAGTGGTCGGTGCAGGCGTGAAACGCGTCGAGCTCCACCACTTTTTATTGCTTTCAGGATCTCGCCTTCTAACTCTCCATCCGTGTCAGTGCGATGTGGTCACTTTTACATGGTGAAGCCACCACGGCATTTCCTCTATATTTCGCTTGTATGATAAGGGGGTGTCACCGCTCCTCTTGTCCATGTACATCTCATGCGGTCAGTGCTGATTCATCCACAGGGATGGACCTGCCCCTTGTGAAGATGGACGGTAACATCAGGTCGCCCATGTATTCATACATTTCCAGGAGGAATAACAGAGGAACACAAAGCAGAATTGATAGAAATGATGCTTTAAGGTCATTGGGGAATGCAAGCAATTACTTCCACAACATGTGGGCTCCTGCCAGCGATGGAGACGGGCGCTCAGCGTCGCGGGGTCGGCGCGGTGAGGAGTCCGGGGGGAGTCATGCAGAGGCCTCTCCTCAAAGCAGAATGGAAGGAGGCAGCGACTCCACCCGAGGCCTCCATATTGCCCGGCAGTGAAAGGCGGCGGCGGCGGCGCAGGACTGACAGCACCGGGCTGGAGCGGGGCCACATTGCAGGAGCAGGATTGTGGGAACCATCTAGTCGGTAGGAATGAGGGAGGGAGAGTTTTGGGAACGTTCCCAGTAGGGTTTGTTCTTTGTGAAGCTCCTGCTCCCTCGCAGCAGACATGTATGTGCATTATCCCATCGTACAGCGGGATGGAGGACGCCATTGCTGTGACCGGATCTCTGCGCGTCATGGGCATCAGGAGTCGATCCACAGAAATCTGCCGCTGCTCAGGAATACGGCGCCTCCCATATAAAGTGTTATAATAAATCAGACGGATGATTAATGCTCGTGTCCTCTGTTCATACACAAAACCCAGGAACGTACCCGGAATTCTGTGGCAGCGAGCAATACGAGACATGCACAACGCCACGCATCGCCACATGCTGCCACACACCTCCATATACCACCAGACACCACCACATACCATAACACACCGCCACACACCTCCATATACCGCCACACACCAACACATACCACCACACACCGCCACATGCTGCCACGCATCGCCACATACCATAACACACCGCCACATACTGCCACACACCTCCATATACCGCCACGCACCGACACATACCACCACACACTGCCACATAATACTACATACCGCCACGCACCACCACACACCTCCATATACCACCACGCACCGCCACATACCACCAGATAATACTACATACCACCGCCACATACCACCACACACCGCCACATGCTGCCACGCATCGCCACATACTGCCGCACACCTCCATATACCGCCACGCACCGACACATACCACCACACACCGCCACATAATACTACATACCGCCACGCACCACCACACACCTCCATATACCACCACGCACCGCCACATACCACCAGATAATACTACATACCACCGCCACATGCCACGACACACTGCCACATACTGCCACACACCTCCATATACCACCACGCAGCGCCACATACCACCACGCCCCGCCACATAATGCTACATACCGCTATGCACCGCCACATAATATCACACACTACCACATACTGCCACACACCTCCATATACCGCCACGAACCGACACATACCACCACGCACCACCACATAATACAACATACCGCCACATAATACTACATACCGCTATGCACCACCACATAATACCACTCACCGACACATATCGCCCCACACAGCCACATAATACTACATTCCGCCACGCACCGCCACATAATACTACATGCACTGCTTCATAATACCAAAGAGCGACACACCGCTACACACCGCCACATACTGCTACGCACCGCCACATACCACCATGCACTGCCACATAATACCACACCACAACATACCGCCACATGCTGCCACGCACCACAACACACCGCCACATCATACTACATACACCACCACGCACCACTACATAATACCACACACTAACACATACTGCCACACACCTCCATATACCGCCACGAACCGACACATACCACCACGCACCACCACATAATACTACATACCGCCACATAATACTACATACCGCTATGCACCACCACATAATACCACTCACCGACACATATCGCCCCACACAGCCACATAATACTACATTCCGCCACGCACCGCCACATAATACTACATGCACTGCTTCATAATACCAAAGAGCGACACACCGCTACACACCGCCACATACTGCTACGCACCGCCACAAACCACCACCCCCCAATAATACCACACCACAACACACCGCCACATGCTGCCACGCACCACAACACACCGCCACATCATACTACATACACCACCACGCACCACTACATAATACCACACACTGACACATACTGCCACACACCGCCAAATTCTGCCACATAATACCACGAACCGCCACATACCGCCACTCAACACATAATACCACACACCGACTCAAACTGCCACGCACCAACACATAATACTACATACCGCCGCGCGCACCACCACATAACAACAACGCACTGCCATGCACTGCCACATTCCCCAAAAACCCTTTCCGTTACAACGCCATATATGCCACAAAACCGCCACGCATCACCACACACCACCACATGCCACCTCGGTGCAAAAAGAAAACTGCGGGAAAAATTGTAATGTGTGTCAAATCTATCAGGTAACGCTGTGATGTCTGCCGCAGCCCCGGCCGCCTCCTAGAGGTTTATGCTGATTATATCTAACCAAAGGGCCTCATCTATAAAAACTGTCTGTACTGCCCATAGCAACCAGAGCCCATAGCAACCAGAGCCCATAGTAACCAATCAGAGCCCATACCAACCAATCAGATCCGATAGCCACCAATCAGAGCCAAGCCCACCATCGACCCCATACCAACCAATCAGACCCAAAGCGACCAATCAGGCGCAACCACCAATCAGAGCCATAGCACCAATCGAGCGCATACCCACCAACAGAGCCCTAGCCCCCAAATCAGACCCCAACCCACCAATCAGTGCCCCATACAACCAATCAACCCAACAACCAATCAACCCCAAAGCCCCCAAAATCAGAGCCCATACCACCATCAGTGCCCATACCCCCAATCAGAGCTCATAGCCACCAATCAGACCCATAGCCACCAATCAGACCCCATACAACCAATCAAGCCCATACCACCAATCAACCCAACCCCCAATAAACCGCATAGCCACCATCAAGCGCATAGCCACCAACAGAGCCCATAGCCCCCAATCAGAGCCCATAGCCACCAAAATCAAGCACACAGCCACCAATCAAGCCCATACCACCAATCAAGCGCATAGCCACCAATAAAACCCTACCACCAACAGACAAAACAGCCCCCAATCAGGCCCTAGCCACCAATCAGAGCCATAAAACCCAATCAAGCCCATAGCCGCCAATCAGAGGCCATAGCCGCCAATCAGAGCACACAGCCCCCAAATAAACCCAAATAGCCCCCAAATCAGAGCCCAACCCCACCAATCAAGCACACAGCCACCAATCAAGCCCATAGCCCCCAAATCAGAGCCCATAGCCACCAATCAGAGCCCATACGAAAAAATAACCCAAGCCACCAATCAGAGCCCATAGCCCCCAAATCAGAGCCCATACCACCAATCAAGCCCTAGCGCCCAAATCAAGCGCATGCCACCAAATCAGAGCCCATAGCCACCAATCAGAGCACACGCCCCCAATCAGACCACAACCCACCAATCAGAGCCCATACCACCAATCAGAGCACACGCCACCAATCAAGAGCCCATGCCACCAATCAGACCCCATACCCCAATCAGAGCGCAAGCAACCAATCAGACCCCATAGCCCCAAAACGAGCCATAGCCCCAAATCAGAGGCCATACCGCCAATCAACCCCAAGCAGCCAATCAAGGCCATAGCCCCAATCAAGGCCCATACCCCAAATAAAGGGGCCCATAGCCACCAATCAAGCGCAAAGAAAACCAATCGACCCCCATACCCACCAACAAGCCCATACCACCAATCACCCATAAAACCCAAAAGCCCAACCACCAACAACCCATACCACCAATCAGGCCCAACCCCCAAATCAAGCCCATAGCAACCAAGCCCAAGCAACCAATCAACCCCATACCACCAACAGAGCCTAGAAACCCAAATCACAGCCCAAAGCCACCACTCAGACCATACCCCCAAACAAGCTCAAGCCCCTATCAACCCCATAGCCACCAATCAAGCCCATAGCAACCAGAGCCCAAATAACCAATCAGACCCAATAACCAATCAAGCCATAGAAACCAATCAAGCCCTAGCCCCCAAATCAACCCCATAGAAACCCAAATCGGGCCCCATACCCACCAATCAGAGCCCAAGCGACCAATCAAGCCCATAAAACCAATCAAACCCATACAACCAATCGGGGCTCATAGAAACCAACAACCCCAAAGCAACCAATCAAGCCCAAAGCAACCAATCAGACCCCCATAGAACCAATCAAGCCCAAGTAACCAATCAACCCCATAGCCACCAATCAGAACCCATAGAAAACCAATCAACCCAAGCCACCAATCAAAACCCATAGAAACCAATAAAACCCCATCCCCCACCAATCGAGCCATAGAAACCCAAAACAAGCCCATAGGAACCAATCAAGCCCATACAACCAATCAGACCCATAGAAACCAATCAGAGCCCATAGCCCCAATCAACCCATACGACCACCAGAGCCCATAGCAACCAATCAGAACCCATAGCAACCAATCAAGCTCAAAGCAACCAATCAGACCCTAGCAACCCAAATAGAGCCCATACAACCAATCAGAGCCAAAAAACCCAATCAAGCCCATAGCACCAATCAAACCCAAGAAACCAAATCAAGCCCATACCCCAACAAACCCCATAGAAAACCAATCAACCCCAACCCACCAACAGGCTCAACAACCAACAAGCCCATAGAACCAATCAGAGCCCATAGAAACCCAAAATCAGAGCCCACAGCAACCAATCAGAGCCCACAGCAACCAATCAGAGCCCAAAGCAACCAATCAGTGGCCATGCTGAGAAGTAAGTGAACCCCTGTAAACCCTATGCCTAATTCTGTGTGAGGAACCTCGTGTTCTCTGAGCACTGTGTGGCGGCATTTACCAGGGCACTGAGTGCCCCTATTACCCATACCCCCCCCCCCCAGGTTGAGGTCCACCTTGAGGAAATATGAAGTAAGCGGTTGAGTATCTACAGTTAGGAAGCGAAGAGATCCGATCGAAAGCAAGACATATTCTTGGCAAAACTCGATATGTCAAATGAAAAAGAGGGACAAGGGTCAAAAATAGGGACACTTGGGAGGTGTGCTGAGGGCCGCCATCAGAAATTTTGGGGCCCCATACAGCTGGAGCATCTGCCCCCCCTCCCTCCTCCGGCCGACCCAACCCCCCTTGCTCCTCCCTCTCCCTCCCCGCCGTCCCCGACAGAGCCCCACCTATCCCACAATCATCGCCAAAACCGAAAAATTTTAAAAAATTTGGGGGGCCACAAGAAAAAAAAAATGCAATTGTGCCATTGTTTTTTGGATTTAGTTTTTGCTGGTTTAACAAGGCCCCAGCAAATCCCTCCACATGTCACCATTATAATGTTACTAGCAAAGCCATTATACCCAGACCTATATTGCCAAGCAACAAAAATACAAATACTAAAAATACCGCCACCCATCACTACCATATACTGACTAGCCACCCCCATAATGTTATTGACTAAACCAGTATACCAATATCACAAAACAAGAAGAAAAACCCAAGCACCTAATAATACCGCCACATCTTTACCACATATCCCCCAAGATAACAATCTGAATAATAAACCGCCATACTGATTATAAACCATCACACCAAGACCAATATTTCCTCCATACAGTGATCCTATAGTGGTTGATACCAGGTACACAGTGCTCTGCAAATAGTTTACTTACATTAGGGCCTCACAGGTGACTCTTGTCTGAGGAATTGTTCACTTTCCCTTTTCTTTTTCTATTCGGCTCCAGACCTTCATGATGACTTCCTCCCTCCATCACTCGTCCCTGCAGAATTCACAACACAAACACCTGAGACTCCTCACTTTTTTTTATCATTTTCCCAACTGGGGTGCCCCCCCCCAGAAAACCCCTTTAAAAAGGCCCCCCTTTAAAGATTTACCCCCTGGTTTTACTCCCCCCAGTATAAGGGGCCCCCGGGCGTATTAGGCCCCCGGCATAGCTAGGTATTGGGGGCTGGTAGCTGGGCCCCCCGGATTTAGGCCCCCTGTGGGGGAAATGGGGCCCCTTAGATTAGGGCCCCCTGTAGGAAAATAGCCCCCCCGAGATTGGGCCCCCCCTTAGGCAAATACCCCCCCCCAAATTTAGGGCCCCCTTTGTGGGAAAATACCCCCCCACCCCCCCGTAGATACCCCCCCCCTGTATAGGCCCTTCCCACCCCCCCTTTAGATTGGGGGCCCCCCTTGTGGGAAAATAGCCCCCCCCGAAAATTAGGCCCCCTGTAGGAATACCCCCCAGATTGGGGGCCCCCTTGTAGCAAATACCCCCCTGTAGTTTAGCCCCCCTTTACAAATTTCCCCCCCCGAAATTAGGGCCCCCCTGTGGAAAATAGTCCCCCCCGAAAATTAAAGGGCCCCTGTAAGAATAGCCCCCCCCTTTAATTGGGGGCCCCCTGTAGCAAATAGCCCCCCCCCCCAGTTTAGGCCCCCCTGTAGGAAAATACTCCCCCATTTTGGGGCCCCCCTTTAGGAAGCCCCCCCCCCAGTTTTAAAGGCCCCCTGTAGGAATTCCCCCACCCAGTATTGGCCCCCCTGTAGATAGCCCCCCCCCAGTAAAAAGGCCCCTTACATAGCCCCCCCCCCCCCCCAGTATAAGGCCCCCTGAGGCAATTTTCCCCCCCCCCTAAGGGCCCCCTGTGGGCAAGCCCCCCCACCAGTTTTTGGGCCCCCCCTTAGGCATAGCCCCCCCCCCCAGTATTGGGGGCCCCCTGGGGCATACCCCCCCTCCCCAGTTTTGGGCCCCCTTAGGCATGCCCCCCCCCTAATTGGGGGCCCCCTTAGCAACCCCCCCCCTTTTAGGCCCCCTGAGCAAGCCCCCCTCCCCCCAGTATTAGGGCCCCCCCCTGTGGGGCATAGCCCCCCTCCCCATATAGGGCCCCCTGGGGCATAGCCCCCCTCCCCAGATAAGGGCCCCGTACAACCCCCCCCCCCATATTAGGGCCCCTGTAGGCATCCCCCCCCCTTTCCCCCTTTATTGGGGCCCCCCCTTGACCCCCCCTTTCCCCAGTATTGGGGCCCCCCTGTGGGCAATCCCCCCTCCCCGTATTGGGGCCCCCGGGTGGGCATACCCCCCCCCCCCCATATTAGGGGCCCCCTGTAGGCTAGCCCCCCCCATTTACGGCCCCCTGTAGGCATAGCCCCCCCCCATATTGGGGCCCCCTGTAGCATACCCCCCCCCCTTTTGGGCCCCCTTGGGCTGCCCCCCCCCCAGTATTGGGGCCCCCCTTTTGGGCATAGCCCCCCCTAAGGGGCCCCCGGTAGGCATAGCCCCCCCCCCATATTAGGCCCCCGTACATGCCCCCCTCCCCAGTTTTGGGGCCCCCCCTTTTAGGCATACCCCCCCCCAGTATTAGGCCCCCTTACATAGCCCCCCTCCCCAGTATTAGGGCCCCTGTGGCATAGCCCCCCTCCCCATATAGGGCCCCTGTGGGGCATAGCCCCCCCCCCCCCCATTTGGGGCCCCCTTAGCTAGCCCCCCCCTTCCCAGTAATGGGGGGCCCCCTTAGGCATGGGCCCCCCCCCAGGGCCCCCTGTGGGCATAGCCCCCCCCCCCAATTTTAGGCCCCCTGAACCCATATTCCCCCCCCCCCTAAAAGGCCCCTGAGGCATGCCCCCCCCCATATGGGGGCCCCCTTAGGCTACCCCCCCCAATTGGGGCCCCCTGTGGGGCCATAGCCCCCCCCTCCAGTTTTGGGGGCCCCCTTGGCTTTGCCCCCCTCCCCAGATTGGGGCCCCCTGTAGGCAAGCCCCCCCCCCCGTTTTGGGCCCCCCCCCTGAGGCTACCCCCCTCCCCATATTAGGGCCCCCGGAGGCATAGCCCCCCCCCCCCATATTGGGCCCCTGAGGCAACCCCCCCTTTCCAGTATTAGGGCCCCCTGTAGGAACCCCCCCCCCTCCCCAGTTTTGGGGCTCCCTAAGCATGGCCCCCCCCCCCCTCCCCCCTTAGGAAGCCCCCCCGAAAATTGGCCCCCCTTAGGATAGCCCCCCCCATTTTGGGGGGCCCCCCTTTTGGCATAGCCCCCCCCCCCTCCAGTATTAGGGCCCCCTTTAGGCATTGTCCCCCCCCCCCAGTATTAGGACAGCCTGTAGGCATACCCCCCCCCGTATTAGGGCCCCCGTGGCATAGCCCCCCTCCCCGATTGGGGCCCCCCCCTGTAGGCATAGCCCCCCCCCCCAGTATTGGGGCCCCCCCTGTAGGCTACCCCCCCTTTCCCCATTTTAGGGCCCCCTTTGGCATACCCCCCCCCCCTGGGGCCCCCTGTAGGCATCCCCCCCCCCCAAATATTAGACCCCCCTGAAGCCCCCAAGATTTTCCCCCCCCCCCCCAAAGGGCCCCCCTGAGGCATACCCCCCAGTATTGGGGCCCCCTTTGGGCATATCCCCCCCCAGTATTAGGGCCCCCTTGGGCATAGCCCCCCCCCCCCAGTATTGGGCCCCCGTGGGCCCTAGCCCCCTTCCCATATTAGGGCCCCCTGAGGCTTACCCCCCCCCCTCCCCCAAATTATTGGGCCCCCTGAGCATACCCCCCCCCTTTCCCCCCAGTAAATTAGGGCCCCCTTAGGCATAGCCCCCCCCCCAGTATTAGGGCCCCTTTAGCAAGCCCCCCCTCCCCAGTATTAGGCCCCCTGAGGCATAGCCCCCCCCCCCCAAATTAGGCCCCCGTAGGCAGGCCCCCCCCCAGTATTAGGCCCCTGTAGGCATACCCCCCCGTATTGGGCCCCCCCCTGTACATACCCCCCCCCCCAGTATTAGGGGCCCCTTTGGGCAAACCCCCCCCCCAGAAATTTTAGGCCCCCCTGTAGCATGCCCCCCCCCCATTAGGGCCCCCCCTGTAGGCATAGGCCCCCACCCCCAAATTAGGCCCCCGTAGGCATACCCCCCCTTCTCCGTATGGGGCCCCCCCTGTGGCATACCCCCCCCCCCTCAGGGCCCCCTTAAACATAGCCCCCCCCCCCCCCCAATATTTGGACCCCCTGAAGGCATAGTTCCCCCCCCCTCAAGGCCCCCTGTGCATAGCCCCCCAGTTTTGGGGCCCCCCTTTAGCATAGCCCCCCCCCCAATTAGGCCCCCTGTAGGCATAGCCCCCCCCATATTGGGGCCCCTTGGGCATACCCCCCCAGTTTTAGGCCCCCTTAGCATAGCCCCCCCCATATTGGGGCCCCCCCTGTGGGCATAGCCCCCCCCATATTGGGGCCCCCCTGAAGGGCATACCCCCCCGAAATTAGGGCCCCCCTGTAGGCATAGTCCCCCACCCCTTATTAGGGCCCCCCTGTAGGCATACCCCCCCCCCCAGTATTTGGGCCCCCCTGTGGGCCCATCCCCCCCCAGTATAGGCCCCCCTGTAGGCAACCCCCCCCCCAGTATTAGGGGCCCCCCTGTGGGGCCCCCCATAGTCCCCCCCCCCAGTATGAGGGCCCCTGTTGGCATAGCCCCCCCAGTTTTAGGGCCCCCCTGTAGGCATAGTCCCCCCCATTATTCGGGCCCCCTGTAGGCATAGCCCCCCCTATTAGGGCCCCCCTGTAGCATAGCCCCCCCCATATTAGGCCCCCCCGAGGCATACCCCCCCCCAGTATTAGGGGCCCCCCTGTAGGCATAGCCCCCCCCAGTTTTGGGCCCCCCCTGTGGGCATAGCCCCCCCCCATTTTGGGGGCCCCCTTAGGCGGGGCTGCCTAAGGGGGCCCCCCACACAAAGGGCGGGGCCTGGGTGCCTAAGGGGGCCCCCCACAGTCATGGCCGGGCCGGGGCACCCCTTCAGGGGAGGTCCCGGCCCTCAGCTGCGCACGGGACAAACATTACTTACATGGCCTGTGCGCGCTGGGCCCCCCCCCCTCCTCTCTCGTCGCCGCCGCTGCTCTCTGCCCTTCGGCGGGGGGGAACTTTTTAAATCCGTGAAGCTCCCCCCCCGGGGGCGGGCCCCGCGGTTTCAAATTATTCTGCATCCCGCCCCCCACAGACAGAGGGGAGGGGGGCCCGGGCTCCGGCAACATGCCCCAGGCCCAGGGTCATGTAATAGAAAAGGGGCTGGCAGTCTGCCGAGCAGCCGGGGCGGGGGCCCCCCCCCCCCCCCCCCCCAGCACCCTCCGCTGGCTTTTGCTGAAAGGGGAGGGGGAGGGGTTCAACACAAAGCTGGGCCCCACAAACCCCCCCCCCCCCCCCCCGGACCTCTCACCAGTGGGGCCGGGCGCTCGCTGCGCCGTCCTACAGTGTTTGTAAAAAAAAAAAAAAAAAAAAAAAAACGGAAAAAGGGGGCGGGCCTCTTGAAGCGGGCCCCCTTTCTCCCCGGGGCCCCGGGTACAGCTGTACGGGTTGTAACCCCTGACTGGGGGCCGGGGTGCTTTACTGGGCCGTATGATTCAAACAGTGTGGCAGCAGCTTCGAGTGTTAGATATGGCTCCATTGTGGGGTTATACCTACACTGAATAGCAGTGACCCATACAGGGGGAACCGCAGAGGCAGAAACTCAATATGAGTCAAATATGATGACAGAAGGGGTGGAGCTTAGAGGGGTCGCTCACTTTATATTATTATGTATATACACTCACCGGCCACTTTATTAGGTACACCATGCTAGTAACGGTTTCCCCCTTTTTTTCCCTTTCAGAACTGCCTAAATTTTCTTCGTGGCATAATTCCAAAGGTGTTGAAAACGAGCCAATTGGTAAAAAGGGGCCCAAAAAAGAGTCCCAAAAAAAAATTCCCCACACCATGACACCACCACCACCAGCCTGAACCGTTGATACAACGGGAGGGGATCCATGCTTTCATGTTTTTTGCCCGCCAAATTCACCCTACCATCCAATGTCGCAGCAAAATCAGCCCCAGACCAAAAACGTTTTTCCAATCTTCTACTGTCCAATTTCGATGAGTTTGGGGCAATTTGGAGCCTCAGTTTCCTGCTTAGCTGAAAGGAGTGGCACCCGGTGTGGTCTTCTGCTGCTGTAGCCCATTTTGCCTCAAAGTTGGCCGTACTGTGCGTTCAGAGATGCTCTTCTGCCTACCTTGGTTGAAACGGGGGGCTATTTGAGTCACTGTTGCCTTTCTATCACTCGAACCAGTCTGCCCATTCCCTTTAACCTCTGGCATCAACAAGGCATTTCCGCCCACAGGACTGCCGCTCATTTGGATGTTTTTTTCTTTTTCGGACCATTCTCTGTAAACCCTAGAGATGGTTGTGCGTGAAAAACCCAGGAGATCAGCAGTTTCTGAAATACTCAGACCAGCCCTTCTGGCACCAACAACCATGCCACTTTTCAAAGGCACTCAAATCCCTTTCTTTCCCCATACTGATGCTGGGTTTGAACTGCAGGGGGATTGTCTTGACCATGTCTACATCCCTAAAGCACTGAGTTGCCGCCATGTGATTGGCTGATTAGAAATTAAGTGTTAACGAGCAGTTGGACAGGTGTACCTAATAAAGTGGCCGGTGAGTGTATAGTAATAGTAAATCAGACAATTTTCTAATTAAACCTTTATAACACCAATGCAGTGTACTCCTACTGGAAAAAATGGTACAGCCCACTTTCCTGTCCATGGTAAAGGCTTCCCTGAAGTGACTGTAAGGACAGGAATCCAGGTAACAGCAGTGTCTTATGTGATCACCACACAGGTCATGTGACCCTGGTATCCAGTTAACAGCAGTGTCTTATCATGTGACCACCACACAGGTCATGTGACCCCGGTATCCAGGTAACAGTAGTGTCTTATCATGTGACCACCACACAGGTCATGTGACCCCGGTATCCAGGTAACAGTAGTGTCTTATCATGTGACCCCCACACAGTCAGTGAAAACCCCACCAGGGCATGTGTCCAAACCCCACCCCAGGTCATGTGACCACCACACAGGTCATGTGACCACCACACAGGTTATGTGACCCCCCGGTATCCAGGTAACAGCAGCGTCTTATCATGTGACCCCACACAGGTCATGTGACCTCTGGTATCCAGGTAACAGTCGTGTATGGAGAGTGTCGCTCCTCTGCTGATTCTCCACAGAATATAATGGTTACTTTGTCGCTCTGTCTCTGATTGGATGCAAGCGACCCAACCCCTCATTACTCAGCCAATCACAGGAGAAGTTTATTCCCTCTAGAGAATAATGTAGCTCATACATGCCAACTCTCCCGTTTTTGGCGGGGGGGGTCCCGCTATTTGGGGTCCCCCCCCCCGCCCTCCCGGGGGGTTGGCATTTCTTCCGCCGCCTGGGTCCTTTAAATGGACGCGGCGCCGGAGTAGCGCTGGTGCGCTACTCTGGCGCCGCCGGTCCGTTCCCACAGGCAGGTGAATCGGGCGCCGGGTCCGCTCACCCGCCGGAGTCTCGCTGAGCAGGGAGGAGGCAGGAAGGATCGCTCTCTCCTCCCTCCTCTCCCTGTATGTACGGCGCCGGTGTGCGCCGTACACACATGTCAGCGTCACAGAGGAAGTGACGCACGGCTGCTCTCACTTCCCCTGTGACACTGCTGAGGAGATCGCTGGAGCCGCAGGCGCCTGGCCAGGTACGTGGATTATATTATTTTATTTTAATTAGTTTTAGGGGCGCACTGTCTGGCTACAATGGGGGCTCTACCTGGCTACAATGGGGGGTCTACCTGGCTACAATGGGGGGTCTACCTGGCTACAATGGGGGCATCTACCTGGCAACAGAGGGGGCACTACCTGGCTAACAATGGAGGCACTACCTGGCAACAGCGGGGGCACTACCTGGCTAACAATGGGGGCACTACCTGGCTACAAAGGGGGCACTACCTGGCTACAATGGGGGGCACTACCTGGCTACTAATGGGGGCACTACCTGGCTACTAAAGGGGGGTCTACCTGGCTAACAATGGGGGCACTACCTGGCTAACGATGGGAGCACTACCTGGCTAACGATGGGGGGCACTACCTGGCTACAATGGGGGGCACTATCTGGCTACAATGGGGGGCACTACCTGGCAACAATGGAGGCACTACCTGGCTACTAATGGGGGCACTACCTGGCTACTAAAGGGGGTACTACTGGCTACAATGGGGGCACTACCTGGCTACAATGGGGGGGGTCTACCTGGCAACAATGGAGGCACTACCTGGCTAACAATGGGGGCACTACCTGGCTAACGATGGGGGCACTACCTGGCTAACAATGGGGGCACTACTTGGCTAACAATGGGGCACTACCTGGCAAACAATGGGGGCACTACCTGGAAATCAATGGGGGCATCTACCTGGCCAACAGAGGGGGCACTACCTGGCAAACAATGGGGGCATCTACCTGGCAAACAATGGGGGCACTACCTGGCAAACAATGGGTGGCACTACCTGGCAAACAATAGGGGCATCTACCTGCTAACAAAGGGGGGCATCTACCTGGCTACAAATATGGCTCTACCTGGCTACAGAGCGGACATCTATTTGGCTACAAGGGGGCATCTACCTGCCTGTAAGGGGCACTACCTGGTTATGGGGGGCTACTACCTGGCTATAAGGGCATCTACCTGACTTTCTTCCAAAGCCGTAATGCAGTTAGGTGGAGTAGGTGTGGCTTTTGAAGGGGCGTGGCATACCGTCAAGATGGGCGTGGCTATGCAAATTTTTGCCACGCGCCGCCCACTACTGTCTCCTGCTTTTTCTTTTTCAAAAGTTGGCAACTGTGATGTAGCTCCCCACTCCTCCTCTGATTGGCTGAAACTATCGCCATTGAACTAAATGGGTTTTTCGTCGCTCCTCCCATGATTGGAGGATCTGTCAGCCAATGAATGTATAGACATAAGTTTAAATGTCCCGCCTTCCCCGTCTTTTTGTATGCGTGACTCCTGATGTAGCGCCCGTCTGAGGCGAGAAACGCGTCGAGTACTCCACATGGTGTAAAAGGTTTACATTGTTTTATGAGTTTGTTTTTATCAATTAAACCTTTGTTATAGCAGCTACAGCCGCCTCATAGAGCGAGTGCCGGGACCCATATTTTCTTTATTTGCTTGATATCCTGTGCCCACTGCCGCGAGAGAGCGACTTTGGAGAGGGACCCACGGCTGCTGCTGCTGCACGACTGAGTCTATCTAAAAGCTGAGGAGTGTTGTGCCTCTTTTCTTCTGCACAACTACACAAGGTGAGCACCCAGATCACATTGATCTTCACCATAAGAGCGCCCCCTTCTGTTTTTTCTTTTTCTCAGTATTTACGGCAGTTTTAATTATATCTCTCTGATATATGGCGGTATTATTTATACCTCTCTGATATACGGCTGTAATATTTATACCTTCCTGACATATAGCGGTATTATTTATATCTCCCTGATATACGGCAGTATTATTAATACCCCTGATATATGGCAGTATTATTTATACCTCTCTGATATATGGCGTTATTATTTATACCTCTCTGATATACTGCAGTATTATTAATACCCCTGATATATTGCGCTATTATTTATACCTCTCTGATATATGGCGTTATTATTTATACCTCTCTGATATACGGCGGTATTATTAATACCCCTGATATATTGCGCTATTATTTATACCTCTCTGATATATGGCGTTATTATTTATACCTCCTGATGTATGGCAGTATTATTTATACCTCTCTGAGATATGGCAGTATTTTTTATACCTCTATGATATACGACGGTATTATTTATACCTGATATATGGCAGTAACATTTATACCTTCCTGACAAATGGCGGTATTATTTATTCCTCCCTGATATATGGCGGTATTATCTATACCTCTCTGATACATGGCGGTATTATTTATACCTGATACATGGCAGTATTATTTAGACCTTTTATTACCTAAAAAGACATAAGAAATCGGAAGAATTCAAAGCTTCAGCTCTGCGCCTCCCGCACCTCAGGGGTGTTATAGGAATCAGAAGTCCACCTTTCGTGGAATGTCTTGGCGGTCGCAGGTCCTTGTGGTCACGCCCATTAAAGGGACTGCACAAGATTATAAAAACACAGCGGCTTTCTCTAAAGAACAGCGCCGCTCCTGTGCATGGGTTGTGCCTGGAGCTGAGCTGCAATACCACACACGACCTGTAGGCAGGGGCGATGCTGTTTTTGGGAGAAAGCCGCCAGTTTTTGTTACCTAGGACAATCCCTTTAAATGCGAGATTTCTAGTCCCATCGTCCCGATCGTCACATTAGATAAAACTTCAGTCTCGTGTTAAAGAGATAAATGGCGCTAAAACGTACAAGACACACAGAGTGAAGAGTGACTTCAAGCAGAGGATCGTAGGCACAAGTTTTCTCTACTACTCACAAATATATCACATTTTATAAAATTTCCGTTCCCAGATGAGGTTTTTCATGTGAAGGTCCTTATCCTGTCGTCCGTCTGCGGAGTGCGCGCCGTAAGTCCGGCGGCGGCCGATGGTGGAGCCCGCGCTCCCCGCGCACTGGTCGCTCCGTTGGCAGTCAGGTCATTGTGAGTCTATC
Source organism: Phyllomedusa bahiana (assembly GCA_025379985.1). Taxonomy (NCBI): domain Eukaryota; kingdom Metazoa; phylum Chordata; class Amphibia; order Anura; family Hylidae; genus Phyllomedusa; species Phyllomedusa bahiana. The sequence continues at coordinate 23,728 of JAODAL010008348.1, read as the reverse complement.
AGATATTCCTCTGGATGAAGCAGCGGGGGTGCAGCTCGTGTTCTGGGCCGGTCGTCCCGATGAGGGGCCCCGCTCCGTCCCCAGGAGCCACAGCTCACACATTAGTCTCCAGCTCGCTGATCTCTATCGTACAATGGTCTTTTTCTTTGCATTTCTCGGAGGGTTCTGGGACTTCGGGCTCAGGGTCCACTTGGACTTGGTGGAAGTCTTGTGCGGGGTGCGACAGGTGGGGGGCGCTGCGGCTCTTCACGCACCCGTTCCGCTGGTACGCCAGGATCTGGTGGATGCTGATCGGCTTGGTCTCACAGATGAGAGGAACCTGAAGAACACACAACAATGGTCACAACGCAACGTGGGAGGCGGAGGCCGAAGAGCGCCCAAAACACAGCATGTTATAGGGGCCCCTGACTACAGCCAAAAGCCACAGATCACACCGGGGGGTGGGGGAGAGGCAGACACAACAGACAAGACATACAAACAACACACACACTATATACACAACACACACTATATACACACAACACACAGAGCATAGACACAACACACACTATATACACACACAACACACGGAACATAGACACAACACACACTATATATACACAACAGACAAGACATACAAACAACACACACACTATATACACAACACACACTATATACACACAACACACGGAACATAGACACAACACACAGAACATAGACACAACACACAGAACATAGACACAACACACACTATATACACACAACACACAGAACATAGACACAACACACACTATATACACAACACACGGAACATAGACACAACACACAGAACATAGACACAACACACACTATATACACAACACACACTATATACACAACACACACTATATACACAACACACACTATATACACAACACACGGAACATAGACACAACACACAGAACATAGACACAACACACACTATATACACACAACACACAGAACATAGACACAACACACACTATATACACAACACACGGAACATAGACACAACACACACTATATACACACAACACACAGAACATAGACACAACACACACTATATACACACAACACACAGAACATAGACACAACACACACTATATACACACAACACACGGAACATAGACACAACACACACTCTATATACACAACACATGGAACATCGACACAACACACACTATATACACACAACACACGGAACATAGACACAACACACACTCTATATACACACAACACACAAACATACAAGACACACACTAACACAACACACGAACATAACACACACACTCTATATACAACAACAAGAACATAGACACACACAGTATACACACACCCACGAACATAAGAAAAACACACACACATATAAACAACACATGTTTTTTTTTTTTTTTTTTTTTTTTTTTTTTTTTTAAAAAACCCCACATTAAACACAAAAAAAAAAAAAAAACAAACAAACGTACACTACATACAGAACAAAGAAAATACACACAACATTACTCCTGGGGATGGGAAAGGTACCACAATAGAGGTAGTAAGGGGGCCTGATTACGATGGGGGGCACCCTCTGTGTGTCAGGCATTTTCACCATTCGGGACACTATGTGAACTGGTTAAAGGTATTTTACAGAGTCAAAAAAACCATGGCTGCCTCCTTCCTCACATGGCGCCCCCGCTGCCCTCAGATTGTGTCTGGTACTGCAGTGAATACGACTTAACTGCAATCCATTGATCAGGCCCAGTTTCTGGAAGAAAACCGCCATGTTTTATAACCGCTCAGAATAGAAATCCGTAACACGAGACGATAAGAGAGAACATAAAATCCAATATAAAGCTTTCATAGCCTCTGCTATTCTCACCTGCACTCTATTCCCCCCACCGCCTCCGCTCTATTCCCCCCCACCTGCCCTCCGCTCCTATTCCCACCGCCCGCCTCCCCGCCAATTCTCCCCCCCGCCGCCCTCCGCTCTATTCCCCCCACCGCCTCCGCTCTATTCCCCCACCCGCCTCCGCTCAATTCCCCACGCCGCCTCCGCTCTATTCCCGCAGCCGCCTCCGCTCTATTCCCCCCCACCGCCTCCCGCCTCCTATTTTCCCACCGCCACCTCCGCTCTATTCCCCCCGCCGCCTCCGCTCTATTCCCCCCACCGCCTCCGCTCTATTTCCCACCTGCCGCTCCGCCTCTAATTCCCACAGCCGCCTCCGGTTTGGGTATCCCCCCTTTGTTTTTTTTCTCTATTCCCACCGCCCGACTCCGCTCCTATTCCACCGCCGCCTCCGCTCAATTCCCACCGCCGGCTCCCCCCGCTCTAATTCCCCCGGCCGCCTCCGCTCTATTCCCACGGCCTCCGCTCTATCCCCCCACCGCCTCCGCTCTATTCCCCCCACCGCCTCCGCTCTATTCCCCCCACCGCCTCCGCCGAATTCCCACCACCGCCTCCGCTCTATTCCCACCGCCGCCTCCGCTCTATTCCCCCCACCGCCTCCGCTCTATTACCCCCCCCCGCCCCGCCGAATTCCCACCTGCCCGCCTCGCACTATTCCCACCGCCGCCCGGTCCGCTCTTTTCCCACCCCGCCGCCCGTCCGCTCTATTCCACCTGTGCCGCCGTCCGCTCTATTCCCACTGCCGCTCCGCTCTATTCTCCCCACCGCCTCCGCTCTATTCCCCCCTCCCCCTGCCGCCTCCGCTCTATTCCCGCCGCCGCCTCCGCTCTATTCCCGCCGCCGCCTCCGCTCTATTCCCCCCACCGCCTCCGCTCTATTCCCCCCACCCCGCCTCCGCTCTATTTCCCCCCACCCCGCCTCCGCTCATATTCCCCCCCCCAAACCCCGCCTCCGCTCTTATTCCCCCCAACGCCTCCGCTCTATTCCCCCAGCCGCCCTCCGCTCTATTACTGCAAGCCGCCTTCCGCTCTATTCCCCCCGCCTCCTCCGCCCTATCCCCAGCCGCCTCCGACACTATTCCCTTCCCCCCAGCCCGCCTCCGCTCTATTCCCGCAGCCGCCTCCGCTCTATTCCCGCAGCCAGCCCTGCCGCCTCCGCTCTATTCCCGCAGCCGCCTCCGCTCTATTCCCGCAGCCGCCTCCGCTCTATTCCCGCAGCCGCCTCCGCTCTATTCCCACCGCCGCCTCCGCTCTATTCCCACCGCCGCCTCCGCTCTATTCCCACCGCCGCCTCCGCTCTATTCCCACCGCCGCCTCCGCTCTATTCCCACCGCCGCCTCCGCTCTATTCCCGCAGCCGCCTCCGCTCTATTCCCGCAGCCGCCTCTGCTCTATTCCCGCAGCCGCCTCCGCTCTATTCCCCCCACCGCCTCCGCTCTATTCCCGCAGCCGCCTCTGCTCTATTCCCGCAGCCGCCTCTGCTCTATTCCCGCAGCCGCCTCCGCTCTATTCCCACCGCAGCCTCCGCTCTATTCCCACCGCCGCCTCCGCTCTATTCCCACCGCCGCCTCCGCTCTATTCCCACCGCCGCCTCCGCTCTATTCCTGCCGCACCTCCGCTCTATTCCCCCCACCGCCTCCGCTCTATTCCCGCAGCCGCCTCCGCTCTATTCCTGCAGCCGCCTCTGCTCTATTCCTGCAGCCGCCTCCGCTCTATTCCCACCGCAGCCTCCGCTCTAGTCCCACCGCAGCCTCCCACTCATTCCCACCGCAGCCCTCCGCTCTATTTTCCACCGCAGGCCTCCTCTCTATTCCCGCCACCACCTCCGCTCTATTCCCCCCCCACCGCCTCCGCTCTATTCCCGCAACCGCCTCCGCTATATTCCCCCTCCCCCCTCCGCTCTATTCCCCCCACCGCCTCCGCTCTATTCTCACCTCGCCGTCCTTCCGCTCTATTCCCGCCGCCGCCTCCGCTCTATTCCCGCAGCCGCCTCTGCTCTATTCCCACCACCAGGGTGCCTCCGCAACTATCCCGCAAGCCGGGCCCCGCTCTATTCCCACCAGCCCGTCCTCCACTCTATACCCACCGGCCCGCCTCCACTCTATTCCCACCGCCGCCTCCGCTCTATTCCCCCCGCCGCCTCCGCTCTATTCCAGCAGCCGCCTCTGCTCTATTCCCGCCGCAGCCTCCGCTCTATTCTCACCGCCGCCTCTGCTCTATTCCCGCAGCCGCCTCTGCTCTATTCCCCCCACCGCCTCCGCTCTATTCCCGCCGCCGCCTCTGCTCTATTCCCGCAGCCGCCTCTGCTCTATTCCTGCAGCCGCCTCCGCTCTATTCCCACCACCGCCTCCGCTCTATTCTCCCATCCGCCTCCGCTCTATTCCCACCGCCGCCTCCGCTCTATTCCCACCGCCGCCTCCGCTCTATTCCCCCCGCCGCCTCCGCTCTATTCCCCCCGCCGCCTCCGCTCTTTTCCCCCCCGCCGCCTCCGCTCTATTCCCCCCGCCGCCTCCGCTCTATTCCCCCCGCCGCCTCCGCTCTATTCCCGCAGCCGCCTCCGCTCTATTCCCGCAGCCGCCTCTGCTCTATTCCCGCCGCCGCCTCTGCTCTATTCCTGCAGCCCGCCTCCTCCGCAACTATTCCCACCACCGCCACCACTCCGCTCTATTCCAACCGCCACCTATACTCCGAGCTCTATTACCCCCCGCCGCCGTCCGCTCATTCCCCCCACCCCGCCTCCGCTCTATTTCCCACCGTCCAGCCACCCGCTCTATTCCCACCTCCGCTCTATTCCCACCCGCCCCGTCCTCCGCTCTATTTCCACCGGCCAGACCACCGCGCTATTCCCACCGCGCCGCCTCCGCTCTATTCTCCCCCACCCCGCCTCCGCTCTATTCCCACCAGCCACCTCCGCTCTTTCCCGCAGCCGTCCAGCCGCCTCCGCTCTATTCCCCCCACCACAAGCCTCCTGCTACTATTCTCCCCTCCAGTTACCGTGTGGCCGGTCCCATGTGATGCCGATAGTATATCGGCCTGATCCGCCTGTGGGCGTTGCCATTGGTTGGTTCCGCTCTATTCCCACCGTTGCACCCCCCTCTCACCTAGCCCCCGCGCGGGGTTTGGTGGTCCCGCTCATATTGAGGGGCCCGTGCGGCCACGCGTTGGGTTTGTGGTGGCGTGGCCTCCGCTCTATTCCCCCCACCGCCTCCGCCTATCCCACCAAGACGCCTCCGTTCCGCTCTATTCCCCCCGCCGCCTCCGCTCTATACCCACCGCCGCCGTCCGCTCTAATGTTCCCACCGCCTGCCGTTGGGTTGATTCCGCTCTATTCCCACCGGCCATGCCTCCGCTCTACTTCCCCACCGCCGCCTCCGTCTATTTCCCACGCCGCCTCCGCTACTATCCCACCGCCGCCGCCGGGGTCCGCTCTCTTCCCCCACCGGCCGGGCCTCCGTCTCTGATTCCCTGGTCAGGGGGTCCGTGCATCCGCGCTCCGGCTCTAATTCCCGCAGCGCCTGCCGCTCTAATCCCCCACCCACCCCGCCTCCGCTCTATTCCCGCCTCCGCCTCCGCTCTATTCCCCCCTCCGCCTCCGCTCTATTCCCCCCACCGCCTCCGCTCTATTCCCCCCCACCGCCTCCGCTCTATTCCCCCCACCGCCTCCGTCTCTATCCCACCGGCCACGCCCGCTCCCGCTCTATTCCCGAAGCCGCCTCCTCTCTATTCCCGCAGCCGCCTCCGCTCTATTCCCCCCACCGCCTCCGCTCTATTCCCGCAGCCGCCTCCGCTCTATTCCTGCAGCCGCCTCCGCTCTATTCCTGCAGCCGCCTCCGCTCTATTCCCCCTGCCGCTTCCGCTCTATTCCCCCCCCCGCCTCCGTCTATTCCCACCCGCCGCCTCCGCTCTATTCCCCCCGCCCGCCTTCCGCTCTATTCCCGCTGGCCGCCTCCGCTCTATTCCCTAGCAGCACGCCTCCGCTCTATTCCCCCACCGCGCCTCCGCTCTATTTCCTCGCAGTGCCTCCTCTGCTCTATTCCCGCGAGCCGCCTCCTCCGCTCTATTCCCACCTCCGCTCTATTCCCACCACCGCCTCCCGTTCTATTATTCCCACCGCCGGTATGCTCGTGTTGGTCCGCTCTATCCTGCCGTCCGCCTACCGCTCTATCCCTCCCCCGGACCTCCGCTCTATTCCCCCAGCCGCCTCTGCTCTATTCCTGCAGCCGCCTCCGCTCTATTCCCCCCGCCGCCTCCGCTCTATTCCCGCCGCCGCCTCCGCTCTATTCCCGCCGCCGCCTCCGCTCTATTCCCGCCGCCGCCTCCGCTCTATTCCCCCCGCCGCCTCCGCTCTATTCCCACCGCCGCCTCCTTCTCGCGCTCTATTCCTCCCGCTCGTCCTCCGCTCTATTCCCCCGCCTTCCTCTGCTCTATCCCGCAGCCGCCTCTTGTCTCTATTCCGCAGCCCCGCCACTGCTCTATTACCTGCAGGCCGGCCTCGTCGCCGTATTCCCCCCACCTACGGTGTTCGCCTCCGCTCTATTCCCGCAGCCGCCTCAGCTCAATTCCTGCAGCCGCCTCGCTCAATACCTGCAGGCAGCCGAGCTCGCGTCTATTCCCACCGCAGCCACCAGCTTCTATTCCCACCGAGCAGCCTCCTCGTCTATTCCCCACCGCAAGCCTCCGCTCTATTTCCCCACCGCATCCTCCGCCTACTTCCTGCCTGCACCTCCGCTCTAATTCGTTTCCTTGCTCGTCCTGTCGGGTGTGTTGTGGTAGCGCGGTTGGGTGTGTGTGACTGTGCTGCACTGGTACATGTCACCGGCACCTCCTCCGCTCTTAAATAAATTCCCCCCACCCCACCGCCTCCGCTCTATTCCCCCCACCTCCTCCGCTCTATTCCGCCCACCGCCTCCGCTCTATTCCCACCTCCGCCTCCGCTCTATTCCCGCAGCCGCCTCCGCTCTATTCCCCCCACCGCCTCCGCTCTATTGCCCTGCCGCTCGGGTGCGTGCGTGGTTGTTGTTGTTATTTTTGGTTGGGGTTGTGGGGGTTCGGCTGTTGAGATAGTCCTTCTGGTACTATTCTTATTTCTTCGTCATCCTCTGCCTTACGTATTTGTACTGCTTGGCATATACGTAGCATCTCGCGGCTCTCTCGACGTATGTTGGCCCGAGGCCGAGGCCGGGTTTGGTTTGGTGTGGTCGTGTGTGTGCCCTGTCACCGCTCATACTATCTCCCATCCCGCCTGCAAAGCGCTCTATTCCCACCTCCGGGGGTTCTCTCCGAGCGACTATTTTCCCAGACCGCCAGCCGTCCGCTCTATAGGGTTCCCGCCCGCCGCCTCCGCTCTATTCCCACGCTCGGGCGGGTCCGGGTGCGGCCGGAACCGGAGGCGGTGCTATTCCCACCTGTGGGGCCGGTCGGCTCCCTCTCTATTCCCTCCGCCGCCTCACGCTCTATTCCCCCCGGCCGCCTCGCGTTGCGTGCTATTGTCCGCCGCGGCGGTCGGCGGGCCGGAGGGTCGCCGGGGCTCTATTGGCCCCGCAGCCGGTGGGGTGTCCCGGTGCCTCCGCACTATTCCCGTCAGTCCGGTGTTGGCGCACTGCTCAACATATTCGCTCGTCGCGGGGGGGTCTCTGGTGTGTGCCGGTGGGGGGGGGTGGGGGAGCAGCTGCTAATTCGCGGATGCTGAGTCGCGGGGGGGGGGCCGGAGTCCGCTGAGCGGTAGGTAGCTGCGCGTTCGGAGGGGGTGGGGCCGGTGGGGGGGGGTCCATCTGTGCACGAATTCCTTGCAGGCGCGGTTGGGTTTTGGGGGGGGGGGGTGTGGCCTGCCGTGCGTCGGTAATTCGCCCCCGGGGGGTGTGGTTTGGGGTGGTTGTGGGGGGGGGGGGGGGGGGTGGGGGGGGGGGGGGGGGGGGGGGGGGGAGGTGGTGGGGAGGGGGGGGGGTGGGCGGGCGGTGGGGGAGGGGGGATGTGCGGCTTGGGGGGGGGGGTGGGGTGGGTGGGTGTTGGGTGGGGGTGGAGGGGGGGGGGGCGCGGTGGGGGGGGGGGGGGGGGGGTGGGGGGGGGCGGGTGGTGAGGTGGCCGGCGTGGTGGGGTGGTGGGTGGGGGTTGTGGGGGGGGGGTGTTGGGGTGGGGGGGGGGGGGGGTGGGGGGTGGGGTGGGTGGGGTTGTGGGGGGGGGGGGGGGGGGGGGGGGGGGGGGGGGGGGGGGGGTTCGTGGGGGGGGGGTGGGGGGGGGGGTGGGGTTGGTGGTGGGTGGGGGGGGGGGGTGGGGTTTGGGTGTGGGGTTGGGGGGGGGGGGGGGGGGGGGCGGGGGTGGTTTGGGAGGGTTTCTGGGGGTGGTGGTGGGGGCTGGGGGGTGAGTTTGGGAGTCGTTGTTTTTGTTGATTGGAGGGGGGGTTGTGGTGGGGGGGGGGGGGGGGTTGTGGAGGGGGGGGAGTGGGAGGGGGGGTGGAACTGGGTTGGGGGGTGATTCGCTTTTCGGTCACCGGGGGGGGGGGGTGGGGGGGTATTTTGGGGGGAGGGTTGGGGGGGCGTGGGGGTGGGTGTGGTGGTGGGGAATTGGTGGGGGCGGGTTGGGGGGGGGGGGGGGGGGGGGTGGGTTGGGGGGTTGGGGGGGGGGGGGGGGGGGGGGTGCGGGGGGGGGGGTGCGCCGTCCGCTCGGGGGTTGGGAATGGCCCCGGGCAGCCTCGCTTCGTCTTGAGTCGGTGCTATTGCCAGCAGCCGCCTGTCCTACGTGTCTATTCCCGGCAGCCTCTCGCTCTCGTGCTCTAGTTCCACCACTCGGGGCACTCCACTCTATGTCGCCTACCGGGGGCGGGGTGTGGTTTGTGGGGTAGTTTGGGGCCGGTTACCGCTCTATTCCCACACTCGGTGCGTGCCTCCGCTCTATTCCCTAGCCGGTGGGTCCTGGCGCTGTGGGGGGTTGGGAGTGGTCTTTGGCTCGTACGTGTGGTCGGGGGTGCTCACGGCGTGGACGGTGGGGTGCCGGGGGTGGGCTGCCTTCATCTAGTTTCCTGTCGGGTCACCTGCCGCTCTATTCCCACCACCTGGGTCGCTCCTGCTGCTATTCCGGGGGCAGGGCAGGTCTGCTTGCTTCTGGGTCGGTGCGTTGTGCAGCTATATTTGCCTGCAGGCCGTGGGGGGCCGATGGCCGCATCGTAGGATACCCCCACCCGTGGGGGGTGTGTGGGGTTTGTCCTGGGGGCGCCGTCCGGCTGTCTTATGGTGTCCCGGGGGGTTGTTGTGGGCAGAGGGGCTGGGCTGGGGCGGGCTGGTTGTAGCTTTGGCACTTAGGTAGACCTCTAGATGGCCGGTGCGATGTCCTGGCCTTACAGGCTCTATGTCGGCTGAGTGCGAGTTGCTTTGCCTCCTTCACTGATTCCCGGACCGGCGAAGGGTACTTCCGCTCTATTCCCACCGCAGCCTCCGCTCTATTCCCACGCGCGCGGGGGGGTGTTTTAGGGGCTGGCGGGCGGCCCTCGCGCTCTAGGTACCTACCGGCCAGGCGCCTTCCGCATCGTATTGCCTGGCCGCGCACCTGCCAGCTCTATTGGCCCCCCCGCGACACGGTGGGTGGGGCCTCCGCTCTATTACCCCCTCACCGGAAGGGGGTCCTTCACGGCTCTTGAGTTCCCTCGCCTGGACCAGCGCAGGGTGGTGTGCACGCTTCTATTCCGTGTCTATGTCTCTTCGGAGTCGGTGCCTCCGGGCTCTAGTCCCCCACCGCCGGGCCCGCCTAGTTTCCCCCCGACTTCTGCTCCAGCCGGCTGGTGCCTCCGCTCGTAATTCGCCCCCAGCCGCCTCCGAGGCTCTATTCCCGGCCCACCGCCACCTCCGCTCTATTCCCCCACCACCGCCTCCGCTCTATTACAACCACCGCCTCCGCTCTCTTCCCCCCACCCCTCCGCTCTATTCCCCCCACCGCCTCCGCTCTATTCCCACCGCCTCCGCTCTATTCCCGACCGCTGCCTCCGCTCTATTCCCGCAGCCGCCTCCGCTCTATTCCCACAGCCGCCTCCGCTCTATTCCCACAGGACTCCTCCTGCACAATTCAATTCCCTACAGCCCCTCCGCTCATATCCCCCCCAGCCGTCTCTGGCTCCTCCGCTCTATTCCCCCCACCGCCTCCGCTCTAGTTGCACCCATCGCCGCCTCCGGCTCTATTCGCCACCGCGGTGCCGCAGGGGGGCCGGTGGTCCGGGGGGCCTCCGCTGCTATCCCACGCCGAGATCGAGCCGTCCGCCTATCCCCCGCGCGCGTGCCTCCGCTCAAAATTCCCACCTTCCGGCCTGTCCTGCTTCTTTTCCCCCCTGCCGCCTCGCCTCTCTATTCCCCCCGCCGCCTCCGCTCTATTCCCCCCGCCGCCTGCGTGCCGCTTTCGTGAGTTACCGGCCGGGCGGGGGCCGGGGAGCGCTGCGCGTGGCAGGCATGAGGGTGGGTGCTCGGCCGGGCGTCCGCCTCCGCTCTATTCCTCCCCGGGCGCGCCGGCCATTTTTGGGCCCTCCGCTCATTTCCCAACCGCCGCCTCCGCTCTAATCCCGCGCATAGCCGACCGGGGTGGTCCGCTCGTATACCCAACAACCTCCGCCTCTAATCCCGACTCGGCCGGGCCGTATACTCTCGCTCTATTTTGTCCCTCCGGCCGGGGGGGGGCGTTGGGTGCCGGGGGCGGGGGGGTGTTGGTGGGTGCCGCTCTATTCCCACCGCCGGCCTAACCGCTTCTATTCCCGGGGCACCACTTTTCTTTGGTACTCTCTTCGAAGTTTTTCTCCGGCCCAGCGTCCTGTCTCTGTTGCGTGCGTGGTATCGTGAGGAGTGTCTCCTCGTGGCAGCTTGCGTTGACTTGCTCCTAGCTATGCGGTATTCTGCAGCCCCTGCCTCCGCTCTATTCCCGCCGCCGCTCTATTCCCCCTGCCGCTACCCGTCTCTATTCCCTCGCCGTCGCCGCCCGATCAGCACTATTCCCCACGCCGCCTCGCGCTCTAGATTCCACGCCACCGGCCTCCGGGTTGCCGGCTCTAATTCCTCCCCTGCCTGCTTCGGCGCTCTATCCCCCCGCCGCCTCCGCTCTATTCCCGCCGCCGCCTCCGCTCTATTCCCCCAGCCGCCGTCCGGCTACTATTGTTTCCCCGGCCGCCGCCGTCCCTTTGCTCTATGTGAGTCCCCCATCGTACTGCCGGTCCGTGCGTCAGAGTGGTGGTGGGGGAATTGTTTTACCCGGCGCAGGCGCGAGCCACGGTCGGTGCTCTATATGCCCTCTCCGAGGGGGGGGCGACGCTTGGAGTGACCTCCGCTCTATTTCCCCCCACCGCCTCCGCTCTATTCCCACCTCCGCTCTATTCCCGCCACCACCTCCGCTCTATTCCCACAACCTCCGCTCTATTCCCGCCATCTCCGCTCTATTCCCGCCATCTCCGCTCTATTCTCACCGCCTCCACTCTATTCCCACCTCCGCTCTGTTCCTGCCACCTCCTCTACTCTATTCCTGCCGTCTCCACCTCCGCTTGATTCCCCCCACTGCCTCTGCTCTATTCCCACCACCGCCTCTGCTCTATTCCCACCGCCTCTGCTCTATTCCCACCGCCTCCGCTCTATTTTCCCCACCTCCTCCGCTCTATTCCCCCCCGCCGCCGCCGCCTCCGCTCTAGTTCCCGCAGTCCCTGCCCTCCGCTCTATTCCCGCAGCCGCCTCCGCCTATTCCCTCAGCCGCCTTGCCGCTCTATTCCCGCAGCCGCCTCCGCTCTATTCCCGCAGCCGCCTCCACTCTAGTCCCCCCACCGCCTCCGCTCTATTCCCCCACTGCCTCCGCTCTATTTTCCCCACCTCCTCCGCTCTATTTTCCCCACCTCCTCCGCTCTATTCCCCCCCGCCGCCTCCGCTCTATTCCCGCACCAGTCACCCGACTCCCTCTATTCCCTCGGCAGCCTGAGCCGCCTCCGCTCTATTCCCCCAGCCGCCTCCGCTCTATTCCCGCAGCCGCCTCCGCTCTATTCCCGCAGCCGCCTCCGCTCTATTCCCGCAGCCGCCTCCGCTCTATTCCCGCAGCCGCCTCCGCTCTATTCCCGCAGCCGCCTCCGCTCTATTCCCACCGCCGCTTCCGCTCTATTCCCACCTCCGCTCTGTTCCTGCCACCTCCTCTATTCTATTCCTGCCGTCTCCACCTCCGCGCTATTCCCCCCACCAACTCCGCTTAATTCCCCCCACCGCCTCCGCTCTATTCTCCCCGCCGCCTCCGCTCTATTCTCCCCGCCGCCTCCGCTCTATTCCCCCCGCCGCCTCCGCTCTATTCCCCCTGCCGCCTCCGCTCTATTCCCCCCCCCCCGCCCGTCCATCCGCTCTATTCACCCCCAGCCGCCCTCCGCTTCTATTCCCACTGCCGCTCCGCTCTATTCCCACCGCCGCCTCCGCTCTATTCCCCCCGCCGCCTCCGCTCTATTCCCCCCGCCGCCTCCGCTCTATTCCCCCCGCCGCCTCCGCTCTATTCCCCCAGCCGCCTCCGCTCTATTCCCCCAGCCGCCTCCGCTCTATTCCCCCCACCGCCTCCGCTCTATTCCCACCGCCTCCGCTCTATTCCCACCGCCTCCGCTCTATTCCCCGCCCCGCCTCCGCTCTATTGCCCCCTCCGCCTCCGCTCTATTCCGCCCTACGCCTCCGCTCTATTCCCCCCACCGCCTCCGCTCTATTCCCGCCGCCGCCACGCTCATTCACCGCCGCCCCGCCTCCGATCTATTCCCGCGGCCGCCCTCCGATCAATTCCCCCAAGCCGCCGCCTGGTCCGCTCTTTCCCGCCGCCGCCTCCGCTCTATTCCCGCCGCCGCCTCCGCTCTAGTCCCGCCGCCGCCTCCGCTCTATTCCCCCGCGCCGCCTCCGCTCTATTCCCCCCGCCGCCTCCGCTCTATTCCCCCCACCGCCTCCGCTCTATTCCCGCCACCGCCTCCGCTCTATTCCCGCCGCCGCCTCCGCTCTATTCCACCCACCGCCTCCGCTCTATTCCCGCCGCCGCCTCCGCTCTATTCCCACCGCCGCCTCCGCTCTATTCCCACCGCCGCCTCCGCTCTATTCCCACCGCCGCCTCCGCTCTATTCCCACCGCCGCCTCCGCTCTATTCCCCCTGCCGCCTCCGCTCTATTCCCCCTGCCGCCTCCGCTCTATTCCCACCTCCGCTCTATTCCAGCCGCCACCTCCGCTCTATTCCCGCCACCACCTCCGCTCTATTCCCACAACCTCCGCTCTATTCCCGCCATCTCTGCTCTATTCTCACCGCCTCCACTCTATTCCCACCTCCGCTCTGTTCCTGCCACCTCCTCTACTCTATTCCTGCCGTCTCCACCTCCGCTTGATTCCCCCCACTGCCTCCGCTCTATTCCTGCCGCCGCCTCACTGCTATTCCCACCGCCTCCACTCTATTCCCACTGCCGCCTCACTGCTATTCCCACCGCCTCCGCTCTATTCTCGCCTCCGCTCTATTCTCCCCACCGCCTCCGCTCTATTCTCCCCACCGCCTCCGCTCTATTCCCCCTGCCGCCTCCGCTCTATTCTCCCCACCGCCTCCGCTCTATTCCCCCCCGCCGCCTCCGCTCTATTCCCCCCGCCGCCTCCGCTCTATTCCCCCCGCCTCAACTCTATTCCCCCCTCCGCTCTATTCCCACTGACTCCACTCTATTTCCCCCCACCGCCTCCGCTCTATTTCCCACACCACCTCCGCTCTATTGTCGCCTCCGCTCTATTTCCCACACCACCTCCGCTCTATTGTCGCCTCCGCTCTTATCCCACCTTTGCTCTATTCCTGCCGCCTCATCCCTATTCCCACCACCTCCTCTCTATTCCCACCGTCTCCACTCTATTCCAACCTCCGCTTTATTCCCGCCGCCACCTCCGCTCTATTCCCCCCACCGCCTCCGCTCTATTCCCCCCACCGCCTCCGCTCTATTCCCCCCACGCCTCCGCTCTATTCCCACCACCGCTTCCGCTCTATTCCCCCCACCGCCTCCGCTCTATTCCCCCCACGCCTCCGCTCTATTCCCACCACCGCTTCCGCTCTATTCGCCCCACCGCCTCCGCTCTATTCCCACCTCCGCTCTGGTCCTGCCACCTCCTCTACTCTATTCCTGCCGTCTCCACCTCCGCTTGATTCCCCCCACTGCCTCCGCTCTAGTCTCGCCACCGCCTCCATTCTATCCCAACTTCGCTCTATTCCTGCCGCCGCCTCACTGCTATTCCCACCGCCTCCGCTCTATTCCCACTGCCGCCTCCGCTCTATTCCCACTGCCGCCCCGCCTATTCCCCATTTGGGCCCTCCGCCCCCTATTTCCCTGCCGCCTCCGCCTATTTCCATCCCCCGCCTCCGCCTATTCCCCAGGCCGCCCCGCTCTATTCCCGCAGCCGCCTCCGCTCTATTCCCACCACCCCCCGCCATTTTTCCCGCACCGCCTCCGCTCTATTCCCACCTCCGCTCTATTCCCACCTCCGCTCTATTCCCACCGCCGCCTCCGCTCTATTCCCGCAGCCGCCTCCGCTCTATTCCCGCCGCCGCCTCCGATCTATTCCCGCCGCCGCCTCCGCTCTATTCCCGCCGCCGCCTCCGCTCTATTCCCCCCGCCGCCTCCGCTCTATTCCCCCCGCCGCCTCCGCTCTATTCCCACCGCCGCCTCCGCTCTATTCCCCCCGCCGCCTCCGCTCTATTCCCCCCACCGCCTCCGCTCTATTCCCCCCGCCGATCAATTCCTGCCGTCACTTTCTCTCCATTCCCCCCGCCTCCGCTCTATTCTCATTGCTGCCTCCATTCTATTCCCGGCGTCACCTCTGTTCTATTCCTATCGCCGCCTCCGCTCTATTCCCGCAGCCGCCTCCGCTCTATTCCCCCTGCCGCCTCCGCTCTACTCCTGCCGCTGCCTCCGCTCTATTCTCGCCTCCACCTCCACCTCCGTTCTATTTCCGGCGCCTCCACTCTATTCCCACCGCCACCTCCGTTCTGTTGTAGCGATCACCTCCACTCTATTCCCGCCACCACCTCCACTTTATTCCCGCCGCCGCCTCCACTCTATTCCCCCCGCCGCCTCCGCTCTATTCTCCCCACCGCCTCCGCTCTATTCCCCCCGCCGCCTCCGCTCTATTCTCCCCACCGCCTCCGCTCTATTCTCCCCACCACCTCCGCTCTATTCTCCCCACCACCTCCGCTCTATTCTCCCCACCGCCTCCGGTCTATTCTCCCCACCGCCTCCGCTCCATTCCCACTGCCGCATCCTTTCTATTCCCGGTGTCACCTCTGTTCTATTCCTATCGCCACCTCCGCTCTATTCCCGCAGCCGCCTCCGCTCTATTCCCCCCACCGCCTCCGCTCTATTCCCGCCGCCGCCTCCGCTCTATTCCCACCGCCGCCTCCGCTCTATTCCCGTCGCCGCCTCCGCTCTATTCCCGTCGCAGCCTCCGCTCTATTCCCGACGCCGCCTCCGCTCTATTCCCGTCGCCGCCTCCGCTCTATTCACGTCGCCGCCTCCGCTCTATTCCCGTCGCCGCCTCCGCTCTATTCCCGTCGCTGCCTCCGCTCTATTCCCGCCGCTGCCTCCGCTCTATTCTCACCTCCGCTCTGTTCCTGCCGACGCCTCCGCTCTTTTGTAGCGGTCACCTCCACTCTTTTTCCGCGGTTTCCCCCCTGTATCCCCCGCCACCCCCCCACCAATTCCAGCCACCTCCACTGCTGTATTCCTGCCACCGCTGTATTCCCGCAGCCACCTCCGCTCTATTCCCGCAGCCGCCTCCGCTCTATTCCCGCCGCCGCCTCCGCTCTATTCCCGCCGCCGCCTCCGCTCTATTCCCGCAGCCGCCTCCGCTCTATTCCCGCAGCCGCCTCCGCTCTATTCCCACCCGCCGCCTCCGCTCTATTCCCGCAGCCGCCTCCGCTCTATTCCCGACCGCTGCCTCCGCTGTATTCCTGCCACCGCTGTATTCCCACTGCCGCCTCCACACTCTATTCCCGACCGCTGCCTTCACTCTATTCCCCCCTCCGCCTCCGCTCTAATCCCGCCGCCGCCTCCGCTCTATTCCCGCAGCCGCCTCCGCTCTATTCCCGCAGCCACCTCCGCTCTATTCCCACCTCCGCTCTATTCCCACCTCCGCTCTATTCCCACCTCCGCTCTATTCCCACCTCCGCTCTATTCCCACCTCCGCTCTATTCCCACCGCCGCTCTATTCCCACCGCCGCTCTATTCCCACCGCCGCACTATTCCCCCTCCGCCTTTTTCCCCCTCCGCTCTTTTTCCCACCTCGCTCAAATTCCCACCTCCGCTCTTTTTTCCCACCCCCCGCTCTATTCCCCCCCTTTCCTCCCATACCCCCACCCCCCGCTCTTTTCCCACCCCCCGCTCTTTCCCCAAAACCGCCGGTTTCTATTCCCACCCCTCCGCTCTATTCCCCCCAACCCGGCCGTTCCGCCTATTCTCGCCCCAGCTGCCCCCCCGCTCTATTCCCGCCCCGCTCCCTCCGCTCTTTTCCCCCGACCGCTCCCTCCCTCTATTCCCGCCCCCGCGCCTCCGCTCTATTCCCGACCGCTGCCTCCGCTCTATTCCCGACCCGCTTGCCTCCCCCTTTTTTTTCCCCCACCGCCCCCCTCCGCTCAAATTCCCCCCCCCTTGGCCCTCCTTTCCTTTTATTCCCCGGGCCGATTTCCGCTCAAATCTCCCCCGGCCTCCGCTCTATTCCCCCCGCCCGCCTTCATTTCTATTCCCACCGCTGCCCCCGCCCCTTTTTCCCGACCGCCCCTTTCGCTCTATTCCCGACCGCCCCCCTCCCTCTATTCCCAAATTTGGGCTCCCTCCGCTCAAATTCCCGCCCGCGGGGCCCCCCGCTCAAATTCCCGACCGTTGCCTCCCTCTTTTCCGCCCCGCGGCCCCCCTCTATTCCCGACCGCTGCCTCCGCTCTATTCCCGACCGCTGCCTCCGCTCTATTCCCGACCGCTGCCTTAAACTCTTTTTCCCGACCGCTCCCTTTCACTCTTTTTCCACCGCTCCCCTCCGCTCTATTCCTGACCCCGCCCCGCCCCTTTTCCCCAAAACCGCTGCCCCCTCCCCAATTTCCCCCCACCATTTCCCTGCTCTTTTTCCTAGCGGTCACCTCCGCTCTATTCCCGCCGCCACCTCTGGTGTATTCCTACCACCTCCGCTCTATCCCTGCCACCTCCGCTCTATTCCTACCACCTCCGCTCTATTCCTGCCACCTCCGCCCCTTAAACCCTTTGGGGCCTCCAGTTCTTTCTACTGGAAGTGAGCTCTGTATATTCAGCGATCGCTCCAAGCAGCTGATGCTGGGAAAAAGCAAAACCACTTCAAAACCACTTCAAAGCCCCCGAGCGGCAGCGACTGCTGAGCCCCCGGCCTCTCGCTTCCTTCCTATCCCGCCCTGCAGATTAACTCCTGCACTGATGAGGAGATCCGCATCGCTCCCTGGACGGCCGATGATGTCAGTGACCCTCGTCCGGACGCCCAATCTCATCGCTGCCCCGGCCCCCTTACATCCGGGCCCCCCGGAGACAGGGGGCCACGTGACGCTGGCGCCACAGAAGCTGCCCCCCGCACGGAAGGGGGTTTTTTTAAAAATAGAAATTTTCTCTAAATTTTCCCGCCAAGACCCCCAAAAGGGCAAAAAAATTTACCCCAGATTTCCTTTTCAAAACCACAAAAAGGTTAAAGGATGAGTAAAAAGGCGCCCGGGGGGAAAGGAGAGAGAAGCGCGACCCCAGACGGGAGGAGAGAGAACCCGGGGGCCCCAAGGGGAGGAAGAAAAAGCGCGACCCCAACGGGGGAGAGAGAAGCCGGCCCCAAAAGGGAGGAAAAAAGGGCGGGGCCCCAGACGGAGGAGAGAAAAGCGGGGCCCAGAGGGGAAGGAAAAAAGAAGTGGGGCCCCAGACGGGAGGAAGAGAAGCGCGGGCCCCAAAAGGAACGGGGGGAAAGAGAACGCGCCCCAAAACGGGAGGAAAGAAGCGGGGGCCCCCAGACGGGAGGAAAGAGAAGCGCAGCCCCAGACGGGGGAAAAGGGGAAGCCCCGGCCCCAGAGGGGAGGAGAGAAAACGGGGCCCCCCAAAAAGGGGGAGGAGAGAGAAGCGGGGGCCCCCAAACGGGAGGAAAGAAAAGCCCCGGCCCCAATGGAGGGGAGAGAAGCGCGGCCCCAGATGGAGGGGAGAGAAGCGCAGCCCCAGACGGAGGGGAGAGAAGCGCGGCCCCAGATGGAGGGGAGAGAAGCGCGGCCCCCAGAGGGGGAGTAGAGAAAGCGCGGCCCCAGACGGGAGGAGAGAGAAGCGCGGCCCCAGATGGAGGGGAGAAAAGCGCGGCCCCCGACGGGAGGAGAGAGAACGCGGCCCCCAATGAGGGAGAGAACGCGGCCCCCCCAACGGGAGGAAGGGGAAGCGGGCCCCAAGGGGAAAGGAGAGAAAAGCCCCGGCCCCAGAGGGGGGGAGAGGAAGCCGGCCCCAGATGGAGGGGAGAAAAACCCCGGGCCCAAACGGGGGGAAAGAGAGAAGCGGGGCGCCAGACGGGGGGAAAAGAAAAAGCGGCCCCAAAACGGGGGGAGAGAGAAGCCCGGCCCCCAAAAGGAGGGAAAAAGCGCGGCCCCAAAACGGAGGGAGAGAAGCGCGGCCCCAAGGGAAAGGAGAGAGAACCCGGGGGCCCCAAAGACGGGGGGAGAGAGAAGCCGGCCCCCAAACCCAAGGGGGAGAACGGGGCCCCCCAGCCCTGAGGGAGAGAACGGGGCCCCAGACGGGAGGAGAGAGAAGCGCGGCCCCAGACGGGAGGAGAGAGAAGCGCGGCCCCAGACGGGAGGAGAGAGAAGCGCGGCCCCGGGACGGGGGAAGAGAAGCGGGGCCCCAAAACGAGGGGAAAAAGCGCGGCCCCAGAACGGGGGAAGAAAGCGCCCCCCCCAACGGGAGAGAAAAGAAGGCGGCCCCAGACGGGGGGAAAGAAGCGCGGCCCCAAAACGGGGAAGAAACGGGCCCCCAAAACGGGAGGAGAGAGAAGCGCGGCCCCAGACGGGAGGAGAGAGAAGCGCGGCCCCAGACGGAGGGGAGAGAAGCGCGGCCCCAGACGGGAGGAGAGAGAAGCGGGCCCCGAGGGGAAAGGGGGAAAAGGGGGCCCCCAGACAAAAAGGAGAGAGAAGCCCCCCCCCCAGAGGGGAGGAAAAGGAACGGGGCCCCCAAAAGGGAGGGGAAGAAGCGGGGCCCCCCAGGGGGAGGGAGGGGAACCCGCGGCCCCCAAAACGGGGGGAGAGGAAGCGGGGGCCCCAACGGGGGGAAGAGAGAAGCGCGGCCCAACAAGGGAGGAGAGAAAGCGGGGCCCCTCAGACGGGAGGAGGAGAAGCGCGCCCCAAAAAAAAATTGGGGGGAGAAAGCGGGGCCCCCAGACGGGAGGAGAAAGGAAAGTGCGCCCCCAGAGGGGAGGAAAAAGAGAAGTGGGGCCCCCCCAGACGGGAGGGAGAGAAGCGGGGGCCCCAGACGGAGGAGAGAGAAAAAAGGGGGCCCCAGAGGAGGGAGAGACGCGCGGCCCCCCCAGAGGGGAAAGGAGAGAGACCGCGGGCCCCCCAAATGGAGGGAGAAAGGGGGCCCCCAAACCCGGGAGAGAGAGAACCGCGCCCCAATGGAGGAAAAGAAAGCGCGGCCCCAGACGGGAGGAGAGAGAAGCGCGGCCCCAGATGGAGGGGAGAGAAGCGCGGCCCCAGATGGAGGGGAAGAGAACCGGGGCCCCCCCAAAATGGGGGGGGAAGAACCGCCCCCAACGGGGGGAGAGAAAAAGTGGGGCCCCAGACGGAGGAAGGGGAAGCGCGGCCCCCAATTTGGGGGGGGGAGAGAAGCGGGCCCCCCAGAGGGGAGAGGGGAAAGTGCAGCCCCAGATGGGGGGGAAAAAGGGCGGGGCCCCCCAGACGGGGGGAGGGGAAAAAGCGGGGCCCCAATGGGAGGGGAGAAAAACCCGGGGCCCCCCAGTGGAGGGGAAGAAGGGGGCCCCCAAAGAGGGGAAGGGGAGAGAAGCGCGGCCCCAGATGGAGGGGAGAAAAGCGCGGCCCCAGACGGGAGGAGAGAGAAGCGCGGCCCCAGACGGGAGGAGAAGAAAGGGGCGGCCCTCCCCGGGAGGAGAAGAAGCGGGGCCCCAGAGGGGAAGGAGAAAAGCGCCCCCCAGATGGAGGGGAGAGAAGCGCGGCCCCAAATTTAAAGGGGAAAAAGCGGGCCCCAAAAGGGGGGGAGAGAACCCGGGCCCCCAGAGGGGAGGGAAGAAGCGCGGCCCCCAAATGGAGGGGAGAGAAGCTGGCCCAAGGAGGGGAGAAAAAGTGCGGCCCCAGATGGAGGGGAGAGCGCGAGGAGACGGCGACAAAGCTGTGGAGCGGGCGGAGGAAACAGCGGAGAGGGCGGGGGCCTGGGCGATAAGGGGTTAATTAAAGAGGGATGAAACTGGAGCAAGGGAAATACACCCTAAATACAGAGAACAGAGTCACCTCCAGCCCAGCTGGGCCCATGTCACACCCTAAATTTGGGTTAAAGGGCCGCCTATGTAACAGACCCGGCAATGTGCAAATACATTTGCCCAGATCTAAGGGGTTTAACCCAGCGGGTTAGGGGGAGGGGAAACCCGGGGAGAGGGGACATGATAAATATTAGGGTTTATAGGGACGGGAAAAAGGGGGGTGATATAATATTACAGGTTAGGGGACCGGAAAGGGGAGGATAAAAAATTTTTACGGGTTTAAATGGGGGACCGGAGAAGGGAAAAAAGTTTTATTACGGGTTAGGGAATGGAGAGGGGCCGTAAAAATAAAAATTCCCAGGTTTTATGGAAAGGGAAAGGTGATATAATTTTAAAAAGGTTTATGGGCCCGGAGAGGGGGCCCCGTGATATAAAAATTCTGTTAGGGGACGGAATGGGACGTGTTTAAAAATTTTTAAACATTTAAAAGGGCCCGGGAAAAAAATGGGGGGTGATATAAAATTACGGGTTTTATGGGACGGAGATAGGACGTAAATAAAATAACGGGTTAGGGAGATGGGATTGATATAATATTACAGGTTAGGGGACGGGAAGAGGGGCCCGGGATAAATTTAAAAGGGTTTATGGAAGGGAGAGGGAAACCGTGATTAATATTAAACGGGTTTATGGGGACCACGGAGAGGGGACGGAATAATTTTACGGGTTATAGATTTGGAGATGGACGTATATAAAATTTACGGGTTTTAAAGGGGCCAAAAAGGGAAGGGAAAATTAAAATAAAACGGTTTAAAGGGAGAGGGGGGACGAGATATAATTTTAAACATTTAAAAAGGGACCGAGATGGGCGTGATTTTAATATTACGGGTTTTATGGGGAAGGGAAAAGGGGACGTATAAATATTACGGTTAGGAGATGGGATGTAATATAATATTACAGGTTATGGGACGGGAAGGGGAGGGATTTATAAAATTTTTACGGGTTAAAGGAATGGGACGTGATAAATATTACTTTTTTATGGAGAGGGAACCCTTGATATAATATTACGGGTTAAGGACTGGAGATGGGACGTGATATAAATTACATTTTATTGAGATGGGAGGTGATATAATATTACAGGTTTTTGGGGCCCCGGGAGGGGGAGGGTGATATAAAAAAACGGGTTTAATAGAGAGGGGACGTGATAAAAAAATTCCCGGGTTTATGGGACGGGAAGGGGACGTGATAAAAAATTTTTACAGGAAATTAGATGGGACGAGAAAAAAAAAATACGGGTTTTATAGCAACAGGGAAAACCCCACCTTTTTTTTGGGGGGGGGTTCCCGCTATTTGGGGTCCCCCCCGCCCTCCCGGGGATTTTGGCATTCCCCCCCGGCCGCCTGAAGGCGCGGGGGCCCTTAAAAATTTAACCGGGGCGAAAGAGTACGCGGGTTTCGCTACTCTTGCCCCGGGGGAAACCGGGCCCCTACAGGGGAAAAGGGGCCCCGCAGCGGCCGCCACCCCCCCGCGGTCTCACGGGTGCGGGGGGGAGGGAGGAGGGATCGCCCCCCCCCCTCCCTCCTCTCCCGTTTTTAAACGGGCCGGGGGGGTCCCGCCGTAAAAAACCAGGCCCAACCGGGGGGGGAAGGGGACGCGGGGGCCGCAGGGGATTTCCCCCGGGGCGCTCCATTTCCCCCGGGCGCCGTTTGGAATGGGTGGGGGAAAGCGGGCCACGCTGCAAAAGCCTGGTAAGGAAAGTGGATTTTATTTTTTAAATTTTTTAATTATTTTTAAGGGGCCCTCCCTGGCTAACAGAGAGGGCAACTACCGGGCAACAAGGGGGGCACAAACCTTTGGCTAACAGGGGGGGAACTCCCTGCAACAAAAGGGGAACATCTACCTCCAAACAGGGGGGAACATCTCCCTGGCAACAGAGGGGCACTACCGGGCAAACAGGGGGGGCACCCCCTCCCAACAGAGGGGACATCACCGGCAACAAGGGGGCACTACCTGGCAACAAAAGGGAAACATCAACCGGGCAACAGAGGGGGCACTACCGGGAAACAAAGGGGGCACTCCCTGGCAACAGATGGGGCACACCGGGCAACAGAGGGGGAAAAACCCCGGAACAGAGGGGACACTCCCGCAACAGAGGGGCCTACCTGGCTAACGGGGGGGGGCATACCTGGCTAACAATGGGGCACTACTGGCTACAGAGGGGGCACTACCTGGCTAAGGGGGGGCACTTAGGGGGCAACAGGGGGGCCTCTACCTGGCTAACGATGGGGGCATCCCTGGAAACAGAGGGGGCACCCCTGGTAACAGAGGGGGATCCCCTGGCAAAGAGGGGACATTACTGGAAAACAATGGGCACTCCCCTGGCAAAAAAATGGGGGCACTAGGGCAAACGATGGGGCCCCTACCTGGCGAAAATGGGGACCACCTGGCTAACAATGGGGGCACCTAGGCAAAAAAGGGGGGGCATCTCCCTGGCTCAAATTTGGCTCTACCGGGTACAAGGGGGCTCACTTGGCTACAAGGGGCATCTACCGGCCTGAAAGGGGGGCACTACCGGGTTATGGGGGCTACCCCGGGCTACAAGGGCATCTACCTGGCTTTCTTCCAAACCCGTTATGCAGTTAGGTGGAGTGGGTGGGCTTTTTTGAAGGGCGGGGGCATCCAACAAGATGGGCGTGCCATGCTACCCCGCACCCCCCATAAATTCTCCTACTTTTCTTTTTCGAAAGTTGGCAATTGGGTTATAGGGACCGAAAAAACAAAAATAAATTTCAGTTAAACAAGGGACTGACATAATTTTACAGTTTAGGGAGGGGAGAGGGGACGTGACATAAATTACAGGTTATGGCTGGAGAGGGGGGACGTGAAAAATATTACGGTTAGGGGGATGGAGATGGGATGAAAAAATATTACAGGTTAGGGAGAGGACGAAAAATTAATATTAAGTTAGGGAGATGGGACGAGTATAATTTACGGGTTTTAGGGGCCCGGAGTGGGACGTGATAAAAATTTTACGGTTTTTGGAGAGGGGACGAGATAAAATTTAAGGTTAGGGACCGGAGGGGACGTGTATAATATTCAGGTTAGGGGACTGGAGAGGGGACGTGAAAATATTAAGGTTATGGGAGGGGAAGGGACGTGATAAATATTACGGGTTAAGGGGACTGGAGATGGGGGGACGGATAAATTTACGGGTTTAAAGGGGACGGGGAGAGGGGACGGGATAAAATATTACGGGTTATGGGACGGGAGGGGGAGGGACTGATATAATTTTACAGGTTTGGACTGGGGGGGGGGACGGGATAAAAAATTTTACGGTTATGGAAGGGGGACAGATAAATATTAAGGTTTAGGGAAGGAGATGGGTGTGATAAAATTTTACGGTTATGGGAC